>VMDR010002154.1:0-99206 GCA_007922815.1 Macrotus californicus
GCTTTTGGACATCTCTGCATGCACATGGATACAAAGGCATATAAACAATGTTTCCAAATTAAATTATATTATACTGTACACTCTATTATTTAAATTTGCTTCCCCCCACAGTATTTTAGTAATAATAGCTAACAATTATTGATCTTTAACAATGTGTCAGCCACTGTCTAAATCATTCATGTAAATACTCATTTAATCTCACATTTAGGGTGTTGAGTATGTGTATTTATTGTAAAGATAAAGGAACCTAGGTTCAGAGAAGTGAAATAACAGACTTTCCAGTTTTCTGCAATTGTAAGGAATCTTACAGGTAAAATTCTTCCTTCTGCTTATAGCCTTTCCCACTTTTATTGTTATCTTTTTAGCACCCTGTTTGTTAAAAAGTAGTCAAATCGAGAGGGCTGCTTGTTTAAAAATCTCAGTCCTCACACCTGAAATACTCTGGGGGGAGAGGCCAAGGGGTTGGGAGTTTTTAAACAAGCTCTCCTAGGAGATGTCAGGTGCACACGCATGTTTGAGGGCCGCTCCCTTGGTTTCAGCTCCTTGGCTGGGCTGGCTGGGGTGATAGTGAATTTGAGGCATAATGCTGCACTGCCCTCTGGACATGTCATACCCCTTTCCATGACCACAGACATTTAGGCTCTATGGTTTGGGTCTTTGTATTCTACAATATCACCTTGTGAATCACTCTGCAGTTCCTCATCAGGACAGTAACCTACCTGTAGGCTATTTGTCATGTGTGTGTGTTCTGAAGGTGGAATCTGAGGTTGTGCACTGTTCTTTAAGCTTGTTCCTCATGTGGAGGTTCTCAGAAGCCTGTTTGCATATTCTGTTCACTGTCACCCTTTCCCGTGCCCTGCTTCTTTTCTGTTCTCCAAACCATTATCTTCAGGGCTGTAAGATCTACTTTCCTAAAGTTAGACTGGATAAACAAAGGCAGAAACCTTGCATAATTAGTCCTTTCCAATGGAAAACCAATTCTAGTTCTTTCCACAAGAGGTCAACTATGGTCTCCCCTCCACCAGCCTCCCCTGCTATTTGACATCACCAGTTTGTCCTAGTCTGAGTCCTGAGTCCTTCTGCTTAATCTCCAAAAAGTCTTGGTCCTCCCAACTTCCAGTCTCAACACCAAAATCGTCAAAATGAAATTTCTCCCCCACCCCGACCACATGAATGTCATTCCTTTGCTGGCCCCTAGATTTTCCCCTTAAACCTGTTTCAGCTCTTAGCTATAACTTCCAGTTTTTCCTAAAGTCAGATTCTCCTTATACTGAGGTTCTAAATAAAACCCTTGTCTCTTTCTCAAAAATTATCTTCCTCCTACCTAGAAAACTGGATTTCTTTTAATTTCTTCATCCTTGAGGTGAAGAGCTACTTTCCCTCCTAAAGGAGTCAGAAAGACTTTTAAAAACTAATTAACAATTAACTCAACAATTAAGCTGTAGACATTTAACAAGTGATAACAGCCATGAACTTAAGAGATTGTGTACTCTGGACTATTCAGTGGGAGGGTGAGTCATCTCAGAGTTAATATCAAGTTCACATTATTCACTTAGGACAACAATTATTTCTAATTGTCTGTGGTTTAAAAAAACTTCAAATCTATGCACAGAGAACAATGCCATATAAAATGAGACACGGGCAGGCTGTCTGTACTTAATGTTACCCCCAGATGAATATGAAAATATTTTCTTCTTCCTGGACATCTATTCAAGTGAGAGCTGCATTCTAATACCGATTTCTAAACCAAATCTTTTTTTTTTAAATCCTCACCCAAGGATATTTTTAATTATTGATTTTAGAGAGAGAGAGAGAGAGAGAGAGAGAGAGAGAGACATAGATTGGTTGCCTCCCGTACACGCCCCGACTGGGGATTGAACCCACAACCTAAATGTGTGCCTGACTGGCAGCCCAACCTGCAACGTTTTGGTGTACCAGATGACGCTCCAATCAACTGAGCCACTTGGCAAGGGCTAAACCTAATCATTCCGTAGAACATTTCAGATCAGAGGGGTTTTGGTCCCTGAGCGAGAACGTTAACGCAAAAGGAAAATGAGGTAATATGAGCAGAATGTTGGGATGGGATCCTGCAACTCTCCCTCCCCTTCGTTGAGTATTTGTTTCTCTTGGGAGCTGTCTCTCTGTGACCCAGCAAGATAATGACTTGAAATTCCAAATACCCATAGATGATATTTATACGAGAGACTAAAGAAGTGAAAGGGCTGTGTGACTGTATGATTCTGATTTTGTAGAGAAGCATTTTGTGCCACAGTAGCTCAGAGGAAAGCCATATTCGCAGATATTTGGTAATTCAAATTACTCAAAATATGGGCGCAGGAGCTCTGATAAATTAGAGGGGAATAAACACTACTCTGATATGTAGCACTGCTACTTTTATGTTTCAGCATTTAGCAAACACCAGCCTGGCTTACTTCTGGCACAGCCCCAATTTTGAGGACATAGAATTCAATTGAATGCATCATTGTCTCAGAGACCCGGCTGAGTCGTATTCATATCCTGGATATTTTGTACTGAAGCTCTGTCAGAATACCTTCCCAACGTTAACTGCTAAAAATCACAGCCACCTCCGAGAACTATGGACTGCGCTCTGCGCAGAGAAAAGGAAAACCTTTCGAGCTACACCCACTGTCTACCCCGAGAAAACAGCCCATCCTTCTGCCTGCGTGAATGACTAAGTTGACTAATTCCCCGCCCTGACTTGGCAGAATTGTTTATTGAACTGATTGAAACGACCAGATGTTTTGGCAGCTTATGTAGACATAGTCTAATAGACTCAATAATTGACTTAAGTAAACGTATCAGAATGTGGACTGGCGATAGAACTGCGGATTCTGTCTGTGATGACTTCAAATCCCATTTAAAAGGGCAGGCGGCTCCTGTAATTGAAATGCATAGAGATTGGCACCATCTCGTTAATTTACTTTGGTAATTTACAGCCTATTTAGATCTGAGCATCCCTGTGACTTGTGAGAGTGAGTGAGGAAAAGCTTCAGCTCCAGAGATCTATAAAAATCGTCTTTGAGGCTGTCTTCTCCGGGTGAGAAGAAGGGTTTCTGTGCATACACATCCCCAGAGGAAAAAATTTAAACAAAATTTCATTCCACTCAGATTACCTAGAAGATGATACATTGGTATTTTTCTTAAAACTTCGAGCGTTTTATATAAGAATGTTTAATACCGGAATTTTCCGTATTATTTTTTGATTCTCCATTTTGCTCTGAGAATACTTGCTGGGTTATAATCTCCACTGGTGATAAAAATATTCATTACAAATTGCTTACAGACATCAACTTTCTCTCAGAAGCCTAGCATCACAAGAAATATTTCAAATTGTGATTTATTTCTTAGGAAAAGAAAGAATCCACATGACTTCCCAGGCATGAAAGCCTGCTAAACTAGGCTGAGACTTTGGGCTAGACAATCCACTCGGCTCCATTTTCTTTTTTCCTCCTCTGAGATTAAGGATTTCTCGTGAATTTGTTTAGTAAAGATTTTTACATCTCTCCCCTTTCCCGTTTCCTATTTCTAATTCTTTCTCCTCTCTTTGTTCCTAAAAACAAACAATACTTACAGACCTTGGGCACTGGCACAGGTAAACACACACACACTCAGATACTTAGACCTAAGTGGCAGGACTTTATACAGCTTTCCTCTTAACAACCTGGGGAGCAGACACCCTTGCGTTCTCTGATTGGCATACTACACTCATAGTCCTTGGCATAATATTGTCCTGAATTAGCACACTGACAGTCACCCAGCAAATCTCTTTACCCGTTGAAAGCTTTCTGCGAGTGTCATCTTTGCTTTCTGTGGTCCAGAAGGCAGACTTGGCTCCACAGGTCTTTCTCTGTGTGGGCTGACGCAGGGCCGTTCCTGTCCTTGGTGTCAGCGACGGGAATGACTGACCCAGCACCCGCTCGTTCTCTTTGAAACCCTCCCTCCTTTGGGTTGCTGACGGGCCCTGTGTTAGGGAAGACTACAGAAAGTAACGTGAAACCCGACTGAGGCCTACTTGAGGTGAAGGAGAGAATAAAAAATATCTTATGCAATAATGTGGCTGAGGTGGCACCCACTGGGTGCAGGACTGTGGCATTTTCTTTCCAGAAAAAAAAAGTTACAAGTATAAATGAGTCAGTCTCCTGGAAAGTGCCGGTTAGAATGACTGACGTCTGCAGATGTGCTGAGTCTGTGGTTGTAGGTGCCAGATGTCAAGTAGCACTTAGGGACTCTTGGTGGCCAGGGTCATTCCCTTTCCTTAACGTAAGGATAGTCCCCACTCCTGTGCCTGCTCCTCCCGCCCTTTATTTCTTGGTTGATCCCGGGTTTGAGCTAACCCCAAACACATCTGAAACAGTAGAGGCTCTGATGTGTTTTTAAATGCAGTTTTATTTTGTGAAGGTTTTTGACAGCAAATTGCTCTTCTCACTGAACTCCAAGTAAAGGCTGCGGGAGACGAGCTTCTCATGAGTTAGTGGCGTGCACACAGTCCTCGGGATCCTCCAGCAGACCTCTGAGTTGGCCGCCGTCACCCACCTGTTCTGGTTGAAGGCTGGAGGTCAGGGAGATTACTAAGGTGGGAACAGAGCCAGATCTGTCTAAGTCACAAGTTCTCCCCACTCACCCACCGCCCTGCCTGTTTGCCTGCTTTCCTGCCTTGGGGCAGCTTCCTCATTAGTGGAGGGGTATCATGTTGAGGAAAAGTCAAAGCCAACGTTGCTCCAAACTCCCATATCCATTTTCACAACGTTCTGATCAAGATAGAAGAGATTCAGCTTTATTTTCCTGGCAGTATCTTTGGGATAACCGAGGCACGCTGTTGGCAGAAACAGGGCTGTCTGGTGTTAGGGCAGCACAATGAAAGAGGAAATAATCAGCAAAAACAACAGTGTTAATCTGTATCCCACTCTTCAAAAATTTGGGAGACCTTTGGAGGGCTTACTGCATCTTCACTCTCCATTTAAATGTTTGGTGCTCTGTGTATCTAGACATGGTCTTTTTCTCTCCAGTTTAAACTTTCCTCCAGAAAGATGTGAAAATGGATAGAGGGACTTGTTCAAGCCTTTCCAAGCCCATTTGTCAAGCGGACTGCATTTGTGCCCTTTCTTTAAAAAGATGCTTTGCAATGTATGAGAGCAGTTTTTGTAAATGAATATCATCATTAAAAATAAGCTGGCCTCCTTGCACACCTCCCTTAACTTCTTGTTATGCAAGGCTGCCGTGCCGTGCCGGGCTGTGCAGACAGCAGTTTTGGCATGGCCCTGGGCCCGGGGGGAATATTAACTTACAAGGCTTCCCCTATTTTGCTTTTACATGTCTGAAACTATTTCAAAACTTAGCGACTGAAATACAAGTTATTAAGTACACTTTACTAGAATGTGAGAAGTGCTTTTGTCCCTCCCGCCCCCCGTTTTGGAGAAAAGGTGGTTGGGAATGAATTAGTGTGTTTTTAAGCTATGTCCTGGCTGCTTCTGAGTATCTACCAGGACAAATAGCCCAAGGTTATAAAAGGACAATTAAATTAAAAATCAGGCTGAGTTCTTCTAGGGTTAGAGCCTGGGTGCAATTTCAATGACACTCTATGAGTTTTAAAAGTCATTTTGTTTGGTTACATTTCATGCCCTAGTTGCGTGGAGATTCTGAGGGGGAGCCAAACTGGGAAACGGGGTCTCTTTGGTTTCCCGTCGTCAGAGCCTCCTAACGTTGCCCCCTTCTTTCTGGCTGGGACCTCTCTCCAGGAATCAGGTGCCAGATTGGGGCTGGGGGCCTGACCTCCTGAAGCCTCCTGGACACTGAATTTTTATCACTTTTATCACCTTCCCTGCCTGCCTAAGCAGCTGGGAGAAAACGGGACTGTTTCTGTCCATGCAGGATCCTCTCCCTGATACAGGGACAGACACAGCCTGGGTACAGGCACCCGAGTCTGGGAAGTGTTTATGGGTCTCCGGCAGCTGGAAAGGTTTGAGTCCCTTTGGCAGATGTTTGCTGTTCCAGCCACTTCATTAATGTTGGAAACTAAACCCCTGACTCTTCCTGACCAAAGCCCCAAGTCTTGATTGACAGCTGGGGTGTGCTTCCTCCCACAGAAGCCCTACACAGTCTGGGGGCAAGAGAGAGGGAGTGAAGAGAGGGATGGGAGCAAAACGGGAACGGTGCTGGATGCTGTTGCTAAAACCCCCAAAAATATCAAGGAAGGAGAGGAGAGGCGGCTCATTTGAGGAGAAAGACAAATTAAGTACAGCTAGTTAAGATTTGAAGTCCCACCGTGTGCTTGGGTCTTTGTAATTAAATAATTACCCCAGGTTCCATGCATTTGTTCATCCCTGACAGATTTCCTGACAACCTACTTCGTGCCAGGTGAAGGCTGGTACAAGTGACACAAGATGAACAATGACATGACACACAAGGAACTGGCCCACCGGGAGTTCATTGTCCACTGGGTAAAATGAACGTGCAAAAGACAGTAAGACAGAAAAGGGGCCACTAAGACAGGTAGGAATCACGGCCCTGGGGAGTGGGGAAACGTCTCACAGAGGAGAGGGTGTTTGAGGTGGGTCATGAACTAGTTTTTCAGGCCCAGAAGGAGGGAGGGGCTGAGGTGCAGAGGGCATTCCCATAAAGGGAACCGCTTGTGTAAAGGCGTAGATTACGAAAGGCCGACGTTGTGAAGCAGGTATTACGGTTCCCATTTACGAACGAAAACACCAAGACTCAGCTTTGATTCTAAACGACAGACAGCTCAAGGCTCCAGACTGCAAGATCTGGAATCCCCCCCACCCCACCCCCGCCCCAGTTCCACCTGGGGGCTTGTGCTCTCAGACCCCCTTCTGAGCTGTGCTGCTTCTGCAGCAGAAAATAGAAACGATGGAAAATGCAAGGATTAGTTGAAACCAAAGGGTTTATTTCTTTAGCTATTTAAAACACTGCAGATTTCAAATAAAAGGACCAGCCTGCAGGAAAATCGGGACGAATTTTGTGCCTGTGGTCGCGTGGAAGCGGGGCAGAGGCAGCCGGCTGGAGGGCACCGCCCGCGATCAGAGGCGAGGCGGATCCCCGCGGGGCCGAGCGCCTGGAGCTCCCGCGCTGTCCCCTCCCGTGAGCTGCCTGCCACCTTGCGTGTGCGCCGCGATGCACGGGCACAGGAGCGCAGCTCCAGATCGGGGTCTGAAGAGAGGGAAGGAGGAGAGGAGGAGGAGAAGGAGTAGGGAAAAGAGAAGGAAAAAAAGAAGGTGGATAGAAGTTGGGAAGGAGAAGCGAGGGCAGAAGAGAAGAGACGGGGAGAGCTGGATAGAGGAGAGGAAGGCGAAAGTACTTCGAACGGTGGGAGAAAGGGAGAGGTTGGAGGAAAACTTGGGAAGGAGTTAGCGGCGGTGAACGGGATGGGGAGGGCCCGAGAAGGTAAAAGAGTCTGGAGGACGCGGAAAGGGGGCGAGGAAAGGAAGGGCAGTGCAAAGACCGTCCCGGCACCAAAGCGCGCGCATTCCGGGAGCGCACCGCGGGGCCTGGCCAAAGCGTCCAAACGCTCAGTCCCTCGGTCGCCAGATGGAACGAAGAGTCTCCCCTCAGTCCGCGCTGCCCGTGGGGTTGCCCCTCGGCAGGCCGCGATCAAATTCCGCCAAACACTCAGTCCTCTGCGGCCGCCGACTGCTCTGCACTTCCCAAGGAGGAATTATACTTTCCCACCCAAGGGAGACGTCCTCTGCGCGAACGCAGCGCCCTCGGGACCTCTCGGGTCCCTGCTCCTCCTGCACCCAGGAGAACCCCTCAGTCGTGGCGCCAGACGGCGAGGCCGGGCTGATGGGTGGCTGAGCGGTCCTCCGCTCGGTGGGGGATAGCGGGCTCGCTGCGGGGACTGCCACGAGAACCGGAGGCGTGCGCAGGCCCGTCGTGGTGACCGCTGGGCCTTGCTGCGGGAAGGACGCCGCCGCCGCGCCCCCTGGCCGCACTGCCGGCGGGCCCTGGAGCCGCCCCTGCCTGGATTAGGAGAATAAAGGAAAACGATTTTAAATTGAAAGGAGGGGATGGAGGAGCACACACAGACACTTCGGGAATGAAGTTTCTCAAAGGAGCCTTGTCTGTTGCTCGGCTCTGATTCGTTTTATTACTACCTATTTCTCCGTGCTTAATGATTCGTTCCCCATCTGCGTCCCTTCCCTCGGGGTCGAACCACCGGCCGGCGCGCGAGGGTTGATAAGCTTCCTCGGTCACTCGCTCCGGGGCAAACAGCTCCTGGGAGAGCCCTCCGAGACTGCGGCCGATTCCAGGTTTCAGTGACGAAATGTCACCAGCCGCAAACTGCGTCTCTCTGAAGGCTGTCTGCATCTGAACCCGGCGCCCCGGGGCGGTTTCCCTGGACCACCGGCGTGGTGGCCGGGCGGGGGACCCCTCGCCCAACGACTGCGACTGAAAACAAAAGTTTCTGCAGATACGGTTTGGGTAGTCACACAGCGGGAATTAGACCAACCGCTAAATACGCATGTGTGTCTGCGGCTCCCCGAACCCTGCGCGTGGCGACGGATGGGGAACCCAAGTCACTTAGCCGGGAGCGCCGCGTTCTCAGAGATGCCGCGACCGCTCTGCCTGAGAAGCGGACGCCAGCGCCCTGGGATCGCGCGGCGCGGGTCCTTTCGGAGACGGAAAAAGTTTATAAACAGTTTAAAAATAAAAAGGAACAAACGCTTTTGTTGGTTACTCTTCTATTTTTACAGTTTATTACTGGGGTAACGGACAGGGCAAGGGTCGTCTCTGATGTGGGATCTCCACGGGGCAGTCAAGTCTGCTATCGGTGCAAGCGCCGTGTGCTCTGCGCCCGCGGGCAGCGAGCGTGGGGGACGGAAGGGGCAGCCGCAGTCCTCGGGAGAGGGCCGCCGGGGGTCCTTGGGGACGGAGGGAGGCACACTGGTCCCCGGAGGCGCCGGCTATGTGGCCAAAGCCCGCGTGAGACTCGGCGAGGACTCGACTTGTTTCTAGTAAGACACGTAATCGCGCGGGTGCGCTGGGTTGCCCGCCGCGGGAGAGGGGCCAGGCGGCTGGCAAGACGCACTCGAAGGAGGTGCGCGGGGACCCGCGCAGGGCAGCGGCCAGCATAGGCCAAGCCTGCGGGCGGGGCGGGGCGCGCTCCCGGTACTGCGCGCACACTCCAGCGCGCACACACTGTACACGCACACACGCACACACACCTGGAGCTCGCTCCGGGAGGGGGGCGGGGAGGAGAGCCCAAGCTAGTGTCTTAAAATAGAGAGGCAGGCAGAGGAGCGTGAGACGCCAACAGGCGAGAGGAGGCAAGGAGAGCGGCGCGCACGCGGCGCGCAGGCTCCCGCCGGGTGGCACAGGCTGGCTGGGCGCCTACGCCCCTCGCAGTGTAGTGACTCCGCACCCGGCCCTGCAGGAAGCGCGCTCTGATTGACAGTTGCCTTGTCCCAAAAAGGCGAGGCGAAGATGCTGATCTGCGGGTGGGTCTAGACGCGCGGCCGGCGCGCCGGGTGCCCGCTTCCCTTCGCGGCCATCCAGGGTTCCGTCGCCTCCTGGCTGCCGAGGCGCGGGGCAGAGACCCCATCCACGAGTCTGCCCCCGCGGCCCCTGCTCACCATGCACTGCCACGCGGAGCTGAGGCTGAGCTCGCCCGGCCAACTGAAAGCAGCCAGGCGGCGCTACAAGACCTTCATGATCGACGAGATCCTCTCCAAGGAGACCTGCGACTACTTCGAAAAACTTTCCCTCTATTCCGTGTGTCCGTCGCTGGTCGTACGACCCAAGCCCCTGCATTCCTGTACGGGTAAGACGCCCCGCTGGGGGATTTGGCGGGGTGCGGCAACTCTCAGGCCAGTGCCGGGCGCTTCCCCGCCCCTGTCCTTCCGCCCGGGGGCGAGAGGAAGGGCCCCGGGGAGTCCCCTTCCGTGCCCCCGCGGAAGACTAAACTTGTCAGCGGCGGGCACTGCAAAGGCGACTGCAGCCTGGGAAGGGCTTTCGAGGTGTCGATCACTAGGTTGGAAGCGAAGGGTTGGCAACCGCGCCCCAGGAGCGGGGCCCCCGGAGCGGGAGGACCCTTCCCCCTTCCCAGCGCCGCCTTGGTTCTCGGTCAGAAAGTCCAAGCTTTTGACCTGGTTCAGAGCCTAAATCTTTGTCGCAGGAAGTGGTGTCGCTTCTCATCTGGGGTAAACTCAACCTCTTGTCTTCCCTGGGAATTTGACAAGTAAATCGGTTACCGGAGGCTCTCCACAAAATCCTGTGTTCACTGAACTTTACTCCAAAGGATCTCCGCTGGGGGAAGTAGTTCTGGAACACGTCGCGTTGTGGGGCAAACTGAGGAGTTAGTTTTAGGTGTCCGCTAAACTAAACTAAAAAAAACGAGAATGATAACAATAAAACCATCCTTAAATCCGGATTCCTTTCTCTGCAAGAGCTGAGAGCAACAGTGACGGTGAAGAGCGCTGAATAAGCACACTAAACACGGTGTAGCTTTATGTATAAATGAATCCAAAGGCATCTATGATGAACTTGGAATGCGCTGAGAGAATTTAGACTATTTCAACATAGGTGTAGCAAAAGAAAACGAAACAGCCAAAAAAGTTGAAGCAATTTTTTTTTTTATCAAAAAAGTTATTGACTGTGCTTTCCACCCAAGGTAAAAATATGGTATTTCTAAACCACAAGAAACTCTGGGGGTATGTTTGTTGCATGGATGGCATGAAGTGAATTTGATTATACTTACATGGGGAAAGGTCAAGGGAAGAGCTAGCAGCGTTTTTGAAAACATTTTTGGAATGCTCAGGCCAAGAGCTGTTAGTGCACAGGCTTGGAGCCCTTTCTTTTCTGTGGGTTCCTTCGATGGTCCCTGTAGAACAATTAGTGTGCACGAGTGTGAATAGAAGAATTCTTTCAAACCAAGTCGTTCCGGCAGGCGTTCGGTGTTAAAGTGAATGCCGTGTTCACTTGTACCTTTGCAAGATAAATTTTGTCTGGGAGGCGGAATTAGGCCCAATAGTCCACAACAAGACTTGTAATGCTTGAACTTTCAAAAGCAAGAAATATACAAAAGAAGAAACAAAAAAGAAATTTTAGAAAGAAGAATTTTAGAATATCAATATCCTGGATATTGGTGTTTTTACCTTGGTGTGCCTGCCACGTGCAAGCCCCTGGATGGATAGTCTACACAGATACTGGATAGGGGAGGGAGGCTGAATCTTGTTTTGATCATGAATAATCATTTGCTACAATAACTCCAATCCTTTTGAGGCAAAGGACAGGATATGGTTTAACCACAAATCTCAATGCAGCCTGCTAAGACTGCGTACCTGGAGGTGCTAGGACAAAACAGAGCAACTTCTGAACACCTAAGTAAAGCACAGTGCCAGCAATTTCTTTTTAGTGACTTTGTGCCATGTGTGGGTTTGAAGGCAGCTTTTCCTGTCTTTTAGCAGTCAGGGAATTGGATCATAGGAGAAAACATGCCAGAAAATGAGTAATAAATAGCCTCTGAAAACAGTGATTCCGTCATCAGTGGAGGCTAAGTTCTGTGTTTTACTGAATCTTGTTTGGGAAATAAACCAGAGGAAAACTTTCTCAGAGTGAAAAGTGAACTGCACATATGTCATAAACTAAAAGTTTTGCTCCGTTTTGTGCTTTTGATGTTCATTGATGGTTGGGGGGGGGGGGGAGGCTGTTGGCGGTGGTTTTCTGCCCTGTCATTGAGCACTCCCTTTCTTGACGTTGTTCTTTTGAATCTGTGTTGTGATTTTGCTCCAGTTGAGATTTAAAAGACAGAAACTGGGATTTACCAGTAGAATTAAACCCATAAAAACTGGCTACAATAGTTCATACTTTCAGATTCAAAGCCTTCCGTGGGTTTACGATTACAGTTAAAGCCTCACATGTATTAGATCATGGGAATCCCATTAGTGACTTTGCTGAGGGTTTGCAAAGACCCTACTAACCCTACTTTCAAAGAATCTTTGTTGCTTTTAACAGTTATGTTCAGGGTCAAAATCTTAGATGGGATGAATTTAATCTTTTTTAAAAAATTAATTTAAAAAAACAGCAGTCAGTTCCTGGCATCCTTCATCCATAATGAAACTATCATTTTTTTCCCCTGTATACAGATAACGAGAACTTTTGGGGGAACCAAATGCCTAAAAAGTTCAAATCAAGTGAAAGGCACAAATTAGAATTTAGAATTAGAACTAAAGTTACTGAACTTTCTCATCCCTTGGTTTGCTGTCTTAAGATTTAAACAACTAACAGAAGTGAACTTTGTCAGGTAAAACAATGAAAACCAAGATAAAAAAGTTACCACCCTGCACAATGAATACATAAAGTTGGGGCGGAAAGAAAGCAACAGCATTAAAAAACCCTCTGCTTCTCTGAGCAGTCCATGTTGTTTAGATTTAGAAACTGAAGTGTGCATTCCTGGTACTGACTCTCCTCGGGCAGAAGAGCATGAATTCAGGTAAACTGGGAAATGGAAACATTTTACATCAGGAAAATAATCACCTGACAGTAATTTATTATTAGACACTGTAACCTTGATGAAATACTCACCTTTTAAAAATGTATTCTTTACTTTGACAGGCCCTTTCTTATTATAAATGTGGTCATTTCAGTCTTAGAAAGCTGTTTCTAAATCACAGTAATCTCCTAAATCACATTATAATCCTTGAGAAAGGGAATCCTTTCCTTCTAAGCCAAAGTAAAGGAATGTTTATTATTAAATTTAAAATAATATTTAAAAAAACTAAGCACAAAAGGAACCTCCATTTGAACACTTGTTTGATATTCAGACCGTTATTGAGATGTGGAATATGTTTAGAATTAATTTAGTATTTAACATGTTGGTCTTATTTTTAAATTTGATTACAATAATCCTTACTCAGAATGGAAATATATTGCCATTTGGAAATCAGTAACGATCACTCAAGCAATAGAACGCCAGCAGTGATTGAAGGCCAAAAATGAGGCGCACTTTACGGTATCTAAATACTAGTTAACTCTAGGGTGCATTGTCGATTTTTCTGTGATTTACGTTTCTTCGTGGAAGGGTCACTTGAAGAAACCCGGCTTCCCAGGACAGAATAGGTTGCAGTGGTGTCGGCCCAGTAGCTTTGGAAGGATTTCTCTTTCAGTTTGATCTTTAGAAACAGGCAGAGTTTCCAAATTTGAGGAGTGTTAGAAAGAAGGCTTCACGAAAACAATCATGTGACCTTTTGCCCTAAGAGTTTTTGTATGAGGATATTGAGAAACCAACCCACTATGCTAATTACTTATAATTTATTATAATTACTTATATTATAACCTAGAATTACCCTAGACTGCCACACACATTTGCTGGAGGTGAATGCAGATATTGGGATATTTTACAACCCATGACTAGGACATGACTTTTAATTATTCAATTAAAGCCGTAGTTGAACTCCTTTCCCCTTCTACGGCAGAATGGTTCTGTTGGATCTCTCCATGACCTGCATTGGCCAGTCTTATTATACAGCTGACTGGGGTTATACCAGTCTCTGCAAGTAGAAGATACTTTTTTGCAAAGTGCTAGGGTCACACCAGTGCCTAAACGTCCTTTCAGACCATGCCATACACTTCTGTCTTTCTTGTTAGGGTGCTCAGAAATCAGGAAGGCTTTTCCAACTTGCTTACACACCCAGGGTAAATTCGTGCAGTCACACCCAAGGGACAGTCAGCCAGCCAATTAAAAGGGGGCATTTCGGGGAGGGTGTTTATCTTAGGAGGTGGCATTGAGAACATTTTATACTTTGGTGGGTCCAAGAGAAACAAGTTGTTTGGGGTGGTGTCCTTGGGTTCATTTTTTTATCACAAAGATTGGGTGTCATCGCAGTGAAAAATGAAATGAGGTGCAGACGTGTATAATGACATCTTTGGGAGGTAGGGAGCCAGCCAGCCCTTCATAGACTTGGCTCCAGTGGTTCCCCCAACTCAGCTCTGTCTTTTAGTCGGCAACCAGACCCATAGGATCTTGGGAACTGGGAGCTGGGCGCTGGAATGTTAATGGAGACACGTAAACTGGGGTTGGGGAAACCGATCATTATGAACAAGCATTTGCATTTCTGCCAGAGGCAAATAGGCTTTTATTAGCAATTTACTCATAACTGCTTCTCCTCTTCCCATTGTAAGGGTAAATCAATCGAGAGATAGGCAGGATACAGGACTCATTCAGGGTCAGACTATATTTGGGGCTGAGTTCTTTGGCGATTGTCAGCTGGGGTTTTGTTATTCCCTAAATTTTATAACTCCTTTGTGGCCTAGAGACGAGAGGGGTTCTGTAAGGAGGCCGTTTTAACTAGTGAATAGCTCAGGAGCAGTTTCTTCTTGGGTTCTGACTTTTCTAATGGGCAAGTAGGAAAATGATTAGAAATTGAGTTTACAAGTTAAAATACCTCTCCAAATGCCTGTCATCTTCAGTTTCATTGAATTCGGTAATTTATTTCAGAAATATTTGTACTTGCTTGGGGGTGGCACTGTTATGAATTATTATTTTCAGGCGTATTTTAAATCGTGAAGAACAGTTAGGATATTTAAGAAAGTTCTCAAAACTGCTTGTACAGCCACTTCCAACCCCTTCTTAGCTGATCTCTCGAGTATGTGACGGGCAGTTTGGAACTGGGAACATTAAAATAATTTACTAATGTTGCTTACCATGTGGAATTTTCCCTTTGAACTCCACCTAGAGGGTGTTATCACCAGCAAAGTTGTCACAATAACCTCGTTAAATGCAACTCAAATGAAATCGTATACCTAGTAACTCTTTTGTGAAACCAGTTTCCTACAGATATGCTAGTTAGTGTGGTTTTCAGTCGTATCCCTGGATTGAAAACAGAATTTGCTGTTCGAGTGTGGGCAGTACACAGTTGCTAGCTTTAACAGACCTCAGGAATTTAAATGAAAAGATCGTTAGGTTTGATATATCCCAGGAATCTATATGAAAAGCAGGAAGGATTGTAAAAAGCTGTTTAGCTTGTAAAGAGAGATTAAGGCAGAACAAAAACTAAAAGGAAGAGGGAAAAAGAAAAAGGGATTTTTGGGGAAACTCTTGAAGCTACTCGATTCAGCCTTGCATGTGGCACGGGGTCCCTCAGAATGGCTGCAGGGGCAAGACAGAGGGGCTTCCGAAATTCTCTGTCTGGGTAAGTGACTGAAGTTGATATCTATCACTGGGACACATACAGCATTTAGCATTCGCTGTACAGGACCGATTTATTGTGAACCGAGAGCAATTTGGGGTGTTATTTGCACTGTTTTGAGGTCAGGGAGGCAGAGGGACAGAGATGAAAGCCAGGCTCCCTCGTTTGTATTAAGCCTGTGATCGCCCGCGGGTCTTCTGAGCCTGATACCCCCACTCGCCTGCCACTTGTCCTGCCAGAGGGCAGTGAGTTCGGGGCCTGTAGCTAAGTCCGTTGAAGAGCCCTTAACTGGGATAGGATGAGAGGGCTGCCAGGATTTGGATGAGATGTGTAGACTGAGGCTTCCCCGAACATTCTCTTTTGGGGACTGCTGTGTTCTATATCGGTGTCCTATGGGGTTGGTGTTTTTAGTGTGGGAGGCAGACCCCACCCTCACAGCTGGGGTTGCCTTCTTCTAAGCCAGAACTTCCACAGCACAGCCACATACCTCTCTGCTGCAGGGAGGGGCTCACTTCCCTGGGAAGCAGTCTGACAAAGAGGAAAGGGAGAGAAGGCTTGAGAATACTCAGGTGAGGACTTTTTCCGGGGGTCGGAGCCCCTCTGTCCTGCCTGGCTGCTGTCTGCCTCCGTTTCAGCTGATCATGAGGTTCTTTCTTCCTCCATAGCATGGGTGACGAGATTAGAGTTGGCATTAGAATTTATTAACAGCGGTGTTCAAGTCAGGGCCTTGTACGAACTTGGTGGCACTAGCTAACTAAATATTCTGTTTAGAAAAAAAAAAATTTTTTTTTTTTAACCAGAAAAACCCTTGCAAGCCCTCAGGATTTAAATGGTTTTTATTGCAGCTTAATAACAGTTAGAGAGAGAAATGTCTTGTTAAAATTAATGCTCTAAGTAAAAACACAGTTAATGTTCCATTGCAGCATCTAATTACTCATCATCACTGGGGCATCTTTATACGGCAGTTTAACTTCTTGAAAGTGGAAACTTGGCACCCTTTTCAGGAACAAAGCAGGGCACCTAGATGGATATCAGAAGATGGTCTAATTATATTTGGGCTGGAGTTGATTCTTACACAGCGTTGCTCTGGAGAAGACAGGCAGAGAGAGGGCCTCTTTCTTTAGACACTAAGGAAAGACTCCGCTTTCTTCAGTGCCAGCTGAAACTGAACACGGCAGAGATCATTCTGAACGGTAGACGACACGCAAGCACATCTGAAAAGGGACCCTGCCAGTCACCAGCTGAAGCTGATGTCAGGACTACTTGATAGGCCTGGCCGACAGCTATATATGCTTCCTGACTCCCTGGCAGGGTTCAGGGCGTGAGTGCGCACGGCCTTTCTCCAAGGAAAGGTCAAGTTGTAACTGACTAGGAGCCAATCTGAGAGGATCTCAACACCAAACTGAGTATGTTAAGAGTGCAAGCAGAGAAGCTGACGTGATTCCTTTTTATGCTTGTCTCTAGCTTACCAGCCCGTCCTTAGGAACATGTTCTTTTGGGTATTGGGGGCAGACGAGCATTTTCACAGGATGCATTCATTGAATAGGATGGGCTGCCACTTGGGTGATGTTGGTGGACTTTTTGGTCAGTATTGCAGAAAAACTTATGTAAGTGGTTAAGTGATATGATGATTGTCCTTTGGCTTTTCTTATCCAAGGATCACGGATGGCATATGGGGGCATGGACTGGTCTTGGGCTCAGTGGAATCTCACGAAGTCATGGCTGTACTTCCCTCTTCGGAATACCTGGCAGGTCTTTAAGACTGACTGACCTGCCAGCCTCCACAGCCCATCCCCCTCTTCCCAGAGTTCTTTCACTCCTTACCATAATCGGTTCAGGCTCGCAGCCATTTCATAGGAGGTCACAGCTACTTGGGGATAGAAGGAAGTGTGACTTCGATGTTCAGTTTAAGCAATATCTAGGGCACTTGACTCCACACTTTCCTAATGGTAACTTACAAACAGCCAAGTGCTGATGTTATGTCTTCGTGTCAGGAGAGTTGCTGAGACTGTTCTTCCCGAGACCTGCAGTACTTATTCCACAGGGAGCCACAGATTTGGTAGAAAGGCTAGAAATACTTTATATCCTGCACCTATTTCTATTCCTAACCCTAATAGAAATAGTGACCTTTTTTGAGTGTCTAACATGCAATAGGCGCCGAACTAAGTGCTTTATGATCAGCTGCAAATCATCCCTAAGAGATAGATATTACTATCTCTGCTTTACTAACGGGAGGCCGAGACGTTAAGTAACATTCTCAGAGTCACAGAGTATGGAGAGATCTCTTAGAAATTAGGAAAAAGGCAAGTAGAAAAGTGGGCAATTCATAGGAACGAAGATCTAGAAGGCCAGTGAACGTGAAAGGATGCTCTGCCTCATTGGCCATCCAGAAAACGCAAAGAAGACAAGATATCACTTCATACCCTTTGGTCAGGCAAACATGAAAGAATTGACCACATGGACTGACAAGGATGCGGAGCAATAGACATTCTCCTGGGCCGACGGTGGGAGTGCTGTTTGGTACAGTTACTATGGAGAGGGGTGTGGGAACACCCAGGAAAACCGCAGACGCACACGTGTGCTCAGCACTCCCTCTTCTGCGTGTGTGCCTGGAGAAACGATCATACGTGTGCCAAGGACACGTGTACAAGAATGCTCATTTCTACGTTGTTCATGATATGAAAAATCTAGAACAATCCAACTGCTTTTCAGAAGGAAAAAGGATAAATCGTATGTTCTCTAGTTTTCATGCCGTGATGAAAATGAGTGAATCAGATCTACGTGTGTGGATACGGATACATTTTAGCAACACAATGCTGAGGGGAAAAACAAGTTGTGGACTAACCCAGTCTGACCCCATTTACACAATGCTTGAAAACAGGCAAGCTAATGCCACGTACTGTTTAGGGAGGTAAGGGCATGGGATTAGACAGGGCCACCTGCAGGTCTGCATTTTCCTGTGTAAGCATTTGTGAAGGAACAGGCCGAATGCAGAGGTGGCCCAGCACTAAGATTTGTCAGAGCTCGGTCATGGGTATGCAGATGTCCATTAAATTACCCTTTGTACTTTTCTGTATGTTTGAAATTTTCTATAGTATAAACATTGAAAAATGATAGTATGGGAGGCCCCTGCATGCATGAAACCCTTGATCTTGTGGAACTTTTGATGGCTTTCTTAATAGCTTTTCTATCCCGAAACAGAAGCTTTTCAGCCTCACAGAGGGGAACTAAAAAAACAGTTAGACACGCGTACTGCTCACCCTAGGACAGCCACCGTGGCTCCTGAAATTGGTGTTCGGATCTTTCTTACCTGCTCCAGCTGGCTGAGGACATTATTTATCACCAAGATTGCCGTTTGTCCCCCAGTAGTGCTTTGGCATATGAGCGAATGGTTTCTGAGCTGGGCCCTCGGGCTGGAAGGCGTTGCTGGGCATGGTGTGTTTGTTTTTTCCAAGTATACATCAATAGTCATACGGCCAACAGTCATTGGGTCCCCTGTCCACCACTTCTTAATGGTGTTTAACACCCCAATAAATTGCCTTTTATTGCATCTTGCATTTTGCTGGTATGCTATGTCACCCCTGGGTTTTGAGAATAATCTGCTGTTATTGACAATTTAACTTTAAAAAATCATCCAGGGACAGCTGTGAACACCAACGATCTAAGATGTTACAATGTAGTTTCTTAACAGAGAAGAATGATGTTGGAATGCGTTTATAAACTGGCTGAGTTCTTTTTATACTCTGTAACCACGATTGGATTTTAAAACTTCGTTTGATGTGTGGTATCAGGGACTGTTAGCAAGGGATGGGAACCGTCACCATGGGAACCGCACAGAGCACTGTCTGTTTGGAATAATAAATGGTCATCCTGTGGTTTGCAGAAGTTAACCAAGACCACATACAGTGACAACTGGGGTGGCAGACCCTTTGTTCAGCCTATCTTAACAGCCTAGCCTTTTATCTCTTCTCTGCAAAATAGGTAGTGTCCACTTAGAAATATTACTTGAAGACATTTTGACAAAAATGCGGCTTTTTAGGGGCTCTGCCTTCCTGTGTCCCTTCAGAGGGAAAGTACTCCTTAGTGTGGATGAGACAGTTTGTCGCGTCAAGAGCTTGCCAAAGGGTTTCCCCCTCCAGACCAGCCCCCTCTGCCCAAGCACACACATAGCATAGGAGAAAGCACTAAATCAAAGCCCTCGCGGGCCCTCATCAGACCTTTTATAGCCAGAGCCGCTGTACCGTGGCCCTTGGCAGTGCGCACCACGGTCAGCAGGAACTACTGACCACGTCCAGAGGACTGCGGCCAAATTGGACACGACTGAAAGGGAGGTGGATCTATCCGATTTGTTGCCAGTGGACAGACTTTCCTGGGCGGCAGGAGCTAGTCCTCTGAGCACGCAGTGCACGGCAGCTGGGCCCAGTCCAGGGGGCTGAACCTGCCCAGTGTCGGTCAGCCTCCTGCATCCCTTCAGTGAAATCTTACTCCTCATAAAGCGAGGGAGCTAGCTAGACCCCGGGACTGTGAGCCGGGCAATCGTACCCAGAGAGACGTTCCAGAGAGTCGCCTGCGGCTGCGGAAGGGAGAGAAAACGCAGAGGGCGAGAAAAACAGAGTCTGTTCACTGGCGGCAGACCCGGCAGACCCACCTTCGAGCTTCTCTTTGAACTACTTGGGAAAAGACAAGGAAGATTTAGGATGCTTAGTGTAGCTTTTAGCACGTTTCACTGAGAAAGAGAGAGAGAGAGAGAGAGGAATACATTTTAACGAGGCTCCAATCCAAGTCCTTTCTTTCTTTTTCCTGAGTGAAAATGTTCCTGAAGTTGTTGCTGAATCACCCCAGAGGAGATCCTTTGGGAGGCTGTTGTTGCTTTTGCTCTCCCTGGATATCATCATGGTAACTCACGCATGCTCTTAGCACATCAGACAGCTGTGCATTTTGGAAGTGTGTTTTCCAATCAGTTTAGAGCAGACTGTAACGACACATCCTATTGGCAGTCAGAACAATTAGTTACCTAAAGAGAGTCTGCTTCAGTTTTTAGGGAACTCAAAAATAGAAATGGCAGCAGTTAGGAATGGTGCTGGTGTGCACCAGGCACCGGGTACTTGTTCACCTTAAGGCATTCAAGGTGAAATTGAGACTCTAAATGACATGGAGCTGTCAGTCATCTCCAGGTGAGCAAAGTGAAACTCAGGAAATTAGGAACTAGCAAGCAGGCTCCAGAGCAAGTGGCCCAGCTGGAACTGGAACTCTGGCCTGTCTCTTTCAATATAAAGTTCCATGCAACCCAGAATCTAGTATTTGAAAGTATGTAAACTAGCACTCACCTCTGTCCCTTTCCAGGGAGGCTCCCTGCTGTGTAAAAATCAGGGTCCTCAGGAATTTATTGGAACCGATGAACTCCTTTATACATGTTTAAAATCTTTTCGCTTGTGCTGGCCAGTCTTCTCGTTTCCCGTGGCGACTGGGGTTTCTGAGAGATTCCACAAGAATTCTCAGAAGCAGCGCAGCCTTCAGAGAAAGTGAGGTGGGGGAAGATCATAGACTTGAAGCTGTCCCGTGGAGGGACACTGAACTCGTGTCATTAGCTCTGGATGTCAGTGTCCTTAACTGTGTGACATTCCCAAAGTTTCTTTAGTCATGGAGCCTCCGTGAACCGTGGTTCTCTGAATACAGCGTTTCTAGGGTAGTCAGAGGTAGAATTGTCTTTCATTTACTATTGTGAACCAGAGAGAAAATGTTTAACAACTAAATGCCAGACAAATGCCTTTTTTAAAAAAAACATGATTTTTAAAAAAGATTTGATTTATTTGTTTCTAGACAGAGGGGAAGGGAGGGAGGAAGAGAGGGGAGAAACACCAACACCAGTGTGTGGTTGCTTCTTGCGCACCCCCAAGTGGGGACCCAGCCCGCAACCCAGGCATGTGCCCTGACTGGGAATCGAACCAGCGACCCTTTGGTTCTCAGGAGGTCGGTGCTCAGTCCACTCAGCTACACCAGCCAGGGCCAGACAAATGCCTTGATAATTAAGACTTGAAATATTTTTAATGAAATATTTGTTATTAAGTTCAATAAGAAAAAAAAAAGTCTGGCCAAGTGGTTTGACATCACTTACACAAAAGAATCATTGATGAATTTTCCACATTATATCTAGCTGTGCTGGGGTGCCTCTGGGAAACTTTATTTTTAAAAAGTTTTCTCTATGACTATAACGAAAAGTCAAGTTTGGTAACCCCAATAGTGTAGATAACAGCTTAAAGATGAGGCTGATATAATTTACACCCCATGACTCAAATGTATGAAGCCATTTAGTGGAGCGATCCTAGTGGATGGATTTTTGAGTCAGATGGTCCTGGGTTTATTTGTATATTATTGTCTGTGTGACCTTAGGCAAGTCATTTAATCTCTCTGACATGCAATTTCCTCATCTGGAAAAGGAAGATAATAATAACTACCTAATAGGGTTAGTCATGTAGGTTAAATGAGATAATGTATGTAAAGCTTTTAGCATAGTTCCTGGCACATGTGTGTTTGGTAATTGATGGCTTCTATTAAAAACAATTATCTTATAATAATAACCTCCTCTTGGTTGACTGAAGCACAGCCCTTCAGGGAAAGATCAGTATGATGGTGAAGTAAACTCAAGAAAAATTAAATATCCTGAGAAAAACCTCACTTCACTCCGGAGCATTCTTGTGGGTTACGTCATGGCACTAGCTGCCTTGTAAGGCCTCTTGCAGCCTGGGTGGTCCGTGAGCTGTGTAAGTTCCAGTGTTCACGAATAGGTACATTTCACTTCTTTCCGCCCTTCGGTTTTAGACTGTGAATCCAGAATTTTATAAATTCATAAGTGAACGGCGTGCACAGGTCAATGCTACAGCATCACAAAATGTGCATTGTTGCTTTATTTTTTACAAGAGTTGCTTAGGATTAATTACACTGAAGAAATGTTCCATCATGCAGCTGTGCACCTCAAGAAGTCTTTTAGAGAAGTGGCAAAATTTCTCAGCCCACTTAATTTCTTCTTTGAAGAGTAGAGTTAGGGATAGTCTTTTGTTTCAGAAGAGAATATAGTGTGGGAAAAGGTAGGAGTCTGGGGCCTCATGGTTGTCCTGGTATATTATTGGGTCAGTAATTCAGAGGGAGCTGTAGATGGAGACCTTATTTTACGGCTCGTAGGCTGCCGTTGGGGCTAGTTAAGACAGCGTGCTGAGTGGTACTGATGCCCATTCTGTAGAAAAGGCTGCGTGGACAAGGCTTCTGCATGGATTTTTCCTTGGAATTGCGACTCTCAAGTAGTTGCCACTGGTGTCTTGGGAAGTTGAGAATCGGCTGATGTGACACTTTACTTGGTGAATCCGCTCCACAGTGTGAGAAAAATCTCCTTGATGGGGCTGTCCCCCTTTTCATGGTGGGATGGAAGCCCCCGTGAGTGGGGTGTTACCTGTGCCCAACCATTCATAGTGAAGGCTCCTATCAGCAATTTCTGGTGACCTCATCCAGGTTCAGTGGTGGGTGGTGGCCAGGTGGAAGCAGGTGGGCTAGGATACATGACTGTGTGCTCATAGCTGCCATGGAGCCGTGTTGACTTGTCAAGGGAGAACTGACTTGGTCCCCAAGCTCCTCAGAACCATTGTTCACATAGGACTCAGCTGGAGATAGGGATCTTTGGCAGCTTGTTGAGAACACTCTGTTAAACCTGTGAATTCGGAGAAGCAGAGTACACACGGTTTATAGTCCAGCAGGAGGGAAATGGGCAGGAGGTGAGAGATGAGAAGGAAGCCTGGCACATGTAGAAAGAAGAGTCAGGGCAAGGAAGCCAGTTATTCTCCCGAAGCAGGCATCTTTAGAAGCTTATTCAGCATTTTCAGCATTTGTTGTCCCCAGGAGGAAATCCAACTTTAACACAAGAGTGGAATCTTCCATTTTGGACGTTGCCCTGAGAGTACGTGCGCATTACCAGAGGCGTTCCTCATGACTGACAGCAGCCAAGGACTTCTGATTGGGCAATGGCCCGCCCAGCCACACATGTGGCCTAATCATCATATATATTAATGATGCCTTAAAGAATTTCATCATTGCGGGTCACAAAGGATCATTATTATTACATTCTGACACAGTAATGGTATTCATGTGGCTCCACTGCAGGCAGTCACGTGCCCTTGATGTAAGGGGTGGGTGTGGGAGCGGGGGCCTGAGTGCAGATCTCTCCAGAGAGCCGCGCTGCTTGGGCCCCCCACTGCCTCATTCTGGGACATCTCAGCGCCTCAGTCTCTCTCGGTGGAACAGCCCCTCCTCCCCAGTGTGTTGCGGAGGGTGACTGGTTAGGGGATAGTATGCAGTGCTTTGAAAAGCCAAAAGTGCAGCGAACATGTGCTGTGACTTCGTGTGAGGGAAGCTGGCAGACTCGGGGCCATGACCTGCTACTGTGTTTTTCTAGACAGCTAGCCCAGAGGAGGCCCATCTGGCCTACTGCCTCTTTCGCTACTGCCACGAGCTAAGAATGGTTTTCACATTTGTAAGTGGTTGAAAAGAAATCAAAAGGAGAAGGAGATTTTGTGACATGAACGCTGTGTGAAGCCCCGAACGGTGTCCGTGAAGTTTTCCCGGAGCACAGCCACGCCCACCTGTTTCTGGGCTGTGGGTGGCTGCTTTGGTGCTTCAACAGCAGAGTGGAGCAGTTTCAGCAGAAGCAGGATGGCCCACAGGCCCGACACTTTTGCTCCCTGGCCGTGTGCAGGAAGGGTTTGCCCACCCTTGAACGAGGCTGTTGGAAGCAGGGTTTCTCCATTGTGCAATCATGTTATTACTGATCCACAACAGGTGATACCATTCTGGGTCACAAAAATACCTCCTTTGATTCTTCCCGGACCAGGGTTCCGTTGTCACTCTGTGAGGTATAAAAGGCCCCAAAGAGGAAGTGTAGTGGGGAACTTTGCAAGGATTCTCTTAAATTGAGATTAGGCTCTTCGCTCTGAGGATAGATTTCCAGATCTTTCTAGAAATAAATACCATGGGATTTCTATACAGTGAGAGAGGGGTCAAAATATTGACAATAAAGTATTTGGGATTCAACTACATTTTGGGAATTTTTTGGGGGAGGGGTTCAAACTGTCACTGGCTTTCCTATAAAATTTAAGGATGACCCTGGGAGTGTCAAAATTACTGACATTTTTCAGTTTGAGGTTTGAGTGACAGTTTATATGCTTCTTATTTCCCTTTAATGTGTAGCTCATCCCTTGGAACAATAGTAATAATAATAATCATGAAAGTTATACAATCACATTACCACAGCCCTCCTGGAACAGTTGGCATAGCTGGGTAAAGCACCTAATTGTGAGGGTACGGTCTGCTGTGGAAATGTGCGTCTCCATGTGCCACGGGGATTTTCAGCTATTCCGGGTCAGGGGCGACCAGGCCTTTCAGGGAGGCTGAGGCTTGATTCTTAGGTGCCTTGGTGGTACTCCTTTTTTCATTTCAGCACTTAGGTTAGGGTGAGGCTCTAAGTCTCCGAGGCAGCCTTTCAGCTAATGAAACCCAGTGGAGAGTGGGAGACGTGAAATTATTCTGGTTCAGCTATAATTCCCATCCACTGCTGGGTTTGTCCAGACCCTAGGCTGAGAATCCTCCAGATGAAGCCCGTACCACGAAGGTGGAATTGGAGAGGGGAGTGTACGGATGGAAAGTAGAGGAACTTCAGGGGAAAAAATTACTGGTGTTGCTAGGTAAAATTCTACTTCAAAGTATGTGTGGTACAAGCGACAATGGATCTTCTTACTCCAAACCAGAGATGAAGTTCACAAAAGGGCAATAATAACAATGATTAACAAAGTAAATATCATAGCAAACACTTACAGTTACTATACACCAGGAACTTTTCTGAATACCTTACATGAATTAACCTATTTAATAATAATATCAGAGACTATTCTTCTTCTCATGTAGTCGATGAGGAAAGAAACAGAGAGAAGTGGAGAGAGGCGTCTTCTTGGGTGAGATAGTGTGGAAGAGGAGAAGAGGGGTGGATGACATCCCAGGTTGTCTACACATTAACTACATTGAGGGATGATCTCTGATTTCTGCAGTGCTAATAAAAAAAAACTACTCAAAAAACATGGGTGGAGAAGGAGAAGAGGAATCCGAACCTCGTCCTACATCCTCCTCGTCTTTTAAATATCACTTCTCGAAACTAGCCAGATGAATCTATAGTTTCATTTCTAAATGAGAAGTCACAAGTTTCTTTTCATAATAATATATATTTTTTGCTTCGGTCCATCTGAAATGTAGTATCGTTTAAAAATAAAATAAAATCACCAACCAAATCTATCCTGACAGTTCACAGTTTGATTTTGAAAATCGCTTTTCTCCACCCTGCTCGTGGTGCTGGCCCTGGGAGATTTTATGGGGCTCCCACAGCCTGGTTTCTGGTATTGACGATATTTCTAGGGTCTGACAACTGGGCTGTCACAGGCTAGGCTGGAAGACAAGCACTGAGCTCAAAGAGTGTGGATAAAGAAGAGCCCAGGCCTCTCTTCAACACACCGCTCTGGGGCTTTCTCGCCAAGGAAACGGCAGCTTTGCAAGAGAGCTCTTCATGAGGTCATTGGGTTGGACTGGGTTCGCGGGCAGTGGGTTCTGTGCATTTAGGGTTGGGTGTGCGGCCTTTAATGGTCTTGGAATCTCCCCCAGCCCTCCCGTCACACCCCTGCTGCCCACATCCAGCCCTCCCCTGCGGCCCCCATCCTGAAATAGCCATGGTTCAGCATGGAAGAAATGTACTCCCCTAATCCTCAGGAGCTGGCGGGCTCTGCATTTGCCAGGGGGTGGGTTTTCACTTTCTTCCCCTGAAGGAGAACCTCTGAAAGCTTAAAATCTGTTTTAAAAACCTAGTAGGAACGCCACAGGACTTAAGTCATACCGTGTAGCTCGACTTTCCAGCCCTGCCACTTGCTTGGTGACTTTGGGCTGGCTGTGGTGCTTTTCCGGGCTTTTTTTCAACTGTGAAGTAGGTATGACAACTCTGATGTTTCCGGGTTCACTGTAGAGATTGAATGAGCTAACTGTTGAATCTTATGTGGAAAAGGGTTCCACCTATGAAATAAATTGAAGAAAAAATACATATATATCCCACATGTTTCCCTATGATTCTACCTCAGGAAGCCCGGGGACACATTCGCAAGAAGCCAGAGTGACAGTGATTGCTAGATTTATAGCCTGCCGGAGCCCTGTCTCACACCGGCCCCCCTTCCCCTGGGCTCCCTGCAGGCAAGGCTTCTGCCTTACTGTTCCATATTTTGGGCATATAGTGGGTGCTAAAGTCAGGATGGTTTTCAGACTTACTCACCTGTTGTGAACTGTCTCTTCCTGGTGCCTTTTAGTGCTTTTCTTGCTGTAGTCAGGATCTTTTTCTCTTGCTCAACCCTTCCCGCTTTCCCCACACAGTCGAGTTTTTCCTGTCCTCGGACCACCCTGAGCCTACACCTACAGTTTTTAGATATTGCTGCCCCCCCCTCCCCACCCACTTTTGGGGGGAGGGGGTCTTATGAATTTATAATATGTGGCTTGTTACGCTTTGTTAACAGGTTTTATTATCTATCGGGCATGGTCTGCTCCAGTGCTGTAATCCTTAAACTTAAGGCCTTATTTATCTAAAGTACGCTGTCTACTGTTTTTCGGTTTTTCAGAAAAGTTCTCTAAGTTCATATTGATTGTACTGCACCATGCAGGATAAGGGTTCATTTCCAGTTCATCCGCAAGACTGAAGTGAACCCTGTTTGGGTGGCAGGTAGGAGTTCAATGGCGGCTGTTAAACAGCGCATAGCAACTCCTCACAACAGCTTACACATGGAAAAGGAATTGGAGTAACAGAGTATGCTGGAATTTGATGAGGACACTGAGTGCTGCAGCTCATGGGATTTGAACTTGCAGTTGCAGACAATGACTGCATCTCCCAAGGCCCGCGCCCTTGAGCGCTTAGCCCCACGGTGTCTGGAGGAAAGGCTGGTTCAACCACCAGCAAGGTCCCAATGCACCTTGTGGGATCTCGCACTCCCTTGTCACACAACATTTGTTCCTTTCTTGTTTAAACTTCCATGTAATGGAGACATATATGTAGTCTTGCCACTTGGTGAACCATAAAGTTGATGATCAGAATAATTGCAAGAACTTCAAGAACTTTCAGAGAGGAAAAGTGCTAACAGACTGAAAGAAGTAAGTCGCCTAATACACATAACTGATATTGAACATCTTCTCTTGAAAGAATCTGGCCTAAGCTAGTGGATATTGAGAAATGCGCTAAAAATGTTTGTAGCATCATGTAAGGGTGCTGACCCACTGGAAAGAAAACTATGAATGACCTCACTAGCCTCTTTTTGTGCACAGGACATTGAACAGATGGCTGTGATTTTTTTTGGATGTCATACAAAATCAGATTCTAACAAGTTTATCAAAAACTTACAATGTCCTAAGAGCCCTGAAACACCAATCCAAAGAACCTGTGCACTCCAATGTTCACAGCAGCACAATTTACAATAGCTCAGTGCCGGAAGCAACCTAAGTGCCCATCACTAAATGAATGGATCAAAAAACTGTGGTACATTTACACAATGGAATTCTACACAGCAGAGAAAAAGAAGGAGCTCCTACCCTTTGCAACAGCACGGATGGAACTGGAGAGCATTATGCTAAGTGAAGCAAGCCAGGCGGTGAAAGATAAATACCATATGATCTCACCTTTACCTGGAACCTAAGCAACAAAAGAAAAAAAAGCAAGCAAAATATAACCAGAGACATTGAAATTAAGAACAATCTGACAGTAACCAAAGGGTAGGTGGGAGGGGATAATGGGCGAAAGGGTTTTCAGGAACAACTATAAAGGACACATGGACAAAACCAAGCGGGGGGGCAAGGGGGCGTGCATGGAAGTAAGGGAGGGAGGTAGGTTTGGCTGGGGTGGGGGGAAAATGCAGAAAACTGTAACTGAACAATAAAATAATTAAAAATAATAAAAGATAAAAAAACATTACTCATTTAAAAAAACTTACAATGTCTACATTAGAGACTTTAGTGAATTAAGTGTAATCCTTACATGATGGAGAGATCCACACTAAACTTCCTGATTAAAGCACAGGAGAGCTGACAACCCTTGTTGTTCCAGCTATAATTGTTCAACTAGAGCTGTTAATAACAGACAACTGTGCGTACCCCCAGGTGTTGCACTCAGACTGGAGTATGGTGGTGACAGAGGGCTCCCACCCTCACTGTTGTGGGAGACGCGGATGAGTAAATACAAAGTCACCAGCACGACATCATAGGACACATTCTGTGACTGGGGAAGGTCAGTGTGCTGAGAGGTGCCTGACCCCTACTGGGACTTGGGGTGGCAGTTAGAGAAGATAGCCTCTAACCTGAGACTGCAGGATGAACAGGTAGGCTGATCAGAAGGCTATCTAGCAGAGGCAGAACGTCGCTAAAATGAGTTCCTTTTCCTGAGTGCTATAGTGAACATTATGGAACTTTTTTTTCTGATGGTTGAAGAACTCATGACCTTCAGGTAATTATTTTTATCACCAGTCTTTTTATGGTGTTATAGATGTAGTTACAAAATTAGTAGTTGTGTTTCAAAAGGAAGCCAGCATTTGCCCTGGCTGGTGTGACTTGTTTGTTGGAGCGTCGACCTGGAACCAAAGGGTGGGCGCTTTGATTCCTGGGCAGGGCACATACCTCCCTGGTGGGTGTGATCCCCAGTCCGAGCATGCACAGTCCTGGTCTGGGCGCGCAGGAGAGGCAACCAATCGATGCTTCTGTCACATGGATGTTTCTTTCTCTCCCTTCTTTCTCTAAGACCAAGGAAAACAAAGTAAATCTCCATAAACTCAACCTTATACTTGTGTAGTAGAAGGGCAATGCAAACCATTATGGTGAATTATATATTTTTGAATCGTGACTTATTGTTACTTCATAAATCCCTTCCCTTTTTCTCCCCCCTTTCATCATCATTGCTTTGGAAGGTCAGAATATGATCTACATCTCTTGATGAAAGTAGGGCTTTGTGTCTACCAGGAATGGAGGCTCATTTGATATATGGAGTTTACTTTTAATTTTATAATGAGCCCCTAGAATGACATGTATGAGTTCTTTCATTTTCTTTTGAACAGAGATATCGTGCTCATAAGTATGTGGAAATTCTTAAATATCAAATAGGAACCTTGGGAAAATGTAAATACGATTATGTATGTACAAATGTTTGCCTGTTCCAAGCAGATGTTCAATAAATGCTTGGTGAAGTAAATTCAATTGAGAGCATAATAATCATTCACAGATCATTGCCAAGTGTTAGAATCCTAGTTGCAACTGGCGAATTAAAAAAAATACATACTTGCTCTTCCCATTGGGATTTCAGAGCTTCATGTGTGAGTATTTTTGATTCTGGCTCATTTGTCTTTTGTTAGCTAAGTTCACCAGCATCTGCATGGGACGTCAGGCAGTGTGTTAGTTCACTTTGTACAGAACACAGAGCAGCAGCATTGGCCAAAGCTGGGTTTGATTTCAGTTCTAATACTTGACTTAAGGAACCTCAAGAGAGCCAAGTGCCATGACAGGGTTTGTGAGAGAGGGTGCCTATGGAGCTATGAGTTTTCTTGTCCTTAAAAGGCTGGGGATTGCTGTGTTTTGTTCCTTCCTAATACAGTGGCTCATGGAAAATCAGACCACAAGACTTTACTTCCTGAACCTACCATTTGGGGATTTCAGTTCAACTCTAAGGATATTTTCAGAAGAGAAAAAGCGTAACCAGTTTTGTCAATAGCTACTCAAGGAACATTCACAACAGGCTACCTGTATGATGGCCCATGGATCAGCCCATGTCCACCCAGTAGGTTAGCCTATGGTATTGCACTTACAGTGCTCAGACCCTCAGCTCTGAAGACTCTCCTAGAGTGTAGTTAGCTGATTATTCTGATTACTACTCTCTTGGGAAGACTGTCAGATTGATCTAGAGGGGCAAAGGACAAGTGGCTCTTAGGGCCAAGAGAACAAGTTCAACTTCAAGCCAGCTGTGGCTTCTCTCAAATCTAGAGAGCTGGTTCTTGAGAACTGTAGACCTGCAGAGCACCTTCATTTGGCAGAGGAGAAATAGATGTTTAAGTCAACTTAGAAGACATTCACCGAATGCCTACTCTTTGCCATGTGGAGGGAGCAACTGCAAAGATGAATTGTCAAAGGGCTTACCAGGTAATAAAAGGATGCAAACGTAAGTCAATTCAAGTGCTCTGTGGAGAGCCCTTTGAAAGGTAAGCATGGTGGCACTGTAGGAATACAAAGGAAGAGACTTAGCCTGGTCTGTGTGGGAGGTAGCAGGAAAAGGCTGGGGAAGCTTTTATGGATGAGAACACCTGAGCTTACTCTTAAAGCATGACTAAGAATTAGCCATGGGAATGAGACGTGTGGGGGTGAGGCTGGGGGCATGTGGGGAAAAAGGGGAAATATGACCAAAGATAAAGGGGCTTGAGACAGTGCAGTGTGTGTTGGGGAGCTGTGGGCGGGTCAATATTAATAGAACATGAAGCATAAAGAGAAAGTGCTGAGAGGTGAGGTTGGAAAAAGAGGGGCTCATGCCATGGAGGTTCTATTCTGTAAGCTCTGGAGAATCTGTGTGCATTTAAGCAAGGGAATGGCAATTGGATTTAGGTTTGGGGAGAATCATTTTAAAAGATGGCTTTGACGGGGCAAGACTGAGGGGCAGGGAACCGGTTAGGAGGCTTTTGCCATCATCTATCCAAAAGCTGATGAACTAGGGCAAGTGGTAGGAGTGGCCAAGGATGGCGCCTTTGGGAATCCCAGCATTTAATGGGCAGGAGAGAATTAGGACTCTAAGCAAAGTCTCAGCGAGAGAGAGAAAAGAAAAATCAGAAAAGAGCATCAAGAAGAGAATTTCAAAAGGAGTAAGTGATCAGCGATGTTCAATGTAGCTGAAGGATGCAGTTGACTGAAGACAGAGCAGGGCCCAGAGCAGCACTCCCCAGGGTGTGCTCTGAGGGCCAGCAGCAACTGCGGTGTCTGGGGACTTGTCAGGAATGCAAACTCAGGACCCCCACCCGGGCATGGAAATGGCTGTGGATACTGGACACACTTGCATTGGAGTGGTTGAGGCAGAACCAATATTGCAGTAAATCTGGGAGGAAAAGAGAAATGAGGAAGTGGTGATAATACAGTCTTGCCAGAAACTTGGCTAAGGCAGTGAAGAGAGAAATTGTTAGAGGTGGAGGAAAGTCAAGAAAACACACATTTAGCATGGCAGAGCCTTCAGCCCCTGTTTTTTGGCTTAAGGGAAAGCAGAAAGATGGAGGTCTGTGATAAGGAAGGCGAATAAAGAAAAAGCAAATACGAAGAAGACATCAGTGTTCTTACACAGAAGTGTATGAACAAATGTGAATTGTGGCATGGGATGAGCGTGGTGATGGCTGTCCTGGAGTCGTGAGCTCCAGGGCTCTCTGTTCTGGCTCTGTTTTTCAAAGGCTCTTTGAGAGGCATCATTGTGTGTTTGTAATAGCCTGCAGCTTTTTAAGGCACAGAGACCTGGTTTGAATTCTCGGTCCTTCACCAGTAAGTGTGTGATTTTGGACAAATTATTTAGACCCTCTGAGCATTCGTTTCCTACTCTCTGAAAAAGGCATAATAATAGCTGCTACACAGGACTGTGAATGAGAACGTGTGAGTATAGAAACTCTTGGGTGTCCCATACTAGTACTGTTGACCCTTGTCCAATGTGGGTTTGAACGGCGTGGCCCCACTTACATGTGGATTTTTTTCCAACAAATACTGGTGCTCTTTTCAGTCCGTGGTTGGGAGTCTGCAGATGCTGAGGGCCGACTGTATGCACTGACTTGAGCGTCTCTGGGTTTTAATACCTGAGCGCATCCTGAAACCAGTCTCCTGCAGATACCAAGGAACAGTTAAATTTGGGGGAGTCAAAAGTTTTATACAGATTTTTGACTGCATGAGTGGGGGGGTTGTTGGTGCTCCTAACCACGTGTTCATTTTTCAAGAGTCTACTGTGCAGACATAAGTACAGGGAACCTATCTATGTGTGATGTGATCTAGTGGCTCAGCTCTGGTTCTGAACTCAGACAGTGCACATGGCGTGCAGAGAACATCCGTGAATAGGTCTCCCGTGGGAAATTAGGCCTGCATTGTACCTAAGTCACTTTGAGACTTGCTTTTGCTAAAAACTCCTTCACCCTGAATTGAGGCAACAAATGTTTACTGCATATCTTTAAAGTAACTTCCTAAAATCTATGCTAAACCTCTCAAGTTTGGGTGTAACCAGTTCAACCTCTTTTCCCTTTACATTTGCAAATGACCTTTATCTCGAAGGGATTAGCAACATTCTTTCTTTTGTTATGGTAACCACCTAAAGGGAACAGTGTGCATAGTAAAGGAGGACCCTCCTTGATGTAATCTACCTAGAATATCAATAAAATCCTGTCGAGACAGGGGTTGGGGCCCCTCTCTCTTGATCATTGAGAGATCGGCCACTATCCCTTTTTCTCCACCAGATTCCTTTAGTCCATGTGAATTTGTTTGTCACTTGTCTGGGGATATAGGACAAGCATTCCACAACAATATGCGGTTCTGCCGGACGGGACCGTGACACATAAGTACTCAACAAATCGAGTGAGTTGATGTAAAAATTAGTGCATGACTAGGTAGGCTGTTGAATATTGGAAAGTTGCAATTTCTCCATCTGTGAAAAAGGGCTATTAATAGTGCCCTCTCATTTATGGGATTTTATAAAGACAAAAATGAGCTATTTATGAAACATTTTTATGAAATTTAATGTTTGAAAAATTACAGGAGACATTTCAATATGTTTGTACATTCGGAGACTTTAGTGGTCAGGGGATTAACTGATTAACTCCCTCTGTGACTTGTTCTTAGTCAATCAAAGTCAATTAATTGATCAGTCAACAACTGATAATTGAATGTTTTAAGTATGTAAAGTAACATTCTGGAAACTGAGGGAGATCCAAAACAAGCAAACAACAAAACCCATGTGGAGCTTAAAATCTACCAACAGATCAGATAGTCCAGGAAGGCAGTGGAGTGAGGAGCTCAAACCATACACAGTACAGAAGCTGTTCAGTGGAAGGGGAGCATTTGCAAGTCACTTCTCTGTGCAAACGCACAATGTCTGGAGAAGTTGGCTTGTGCTAAGACCAGCAGTGGGATGCTGCTGGTGATCCTGGAATAAGGCGTTGCATTCCTGGAGTTGAAATGCCTCGCCTGTAGCTCCGCTGCTTTGCAGAGCTCTGAGCACCTCGGCCTAGCTTTTTGGAATGGTACTCACGATTGGTTGTTTACTCTGAAATTGTCTCTTCCTCTCCTCTACTTCTTGTGTACAGACTAGTGGAAGAAATAGAAATGGGTATAGCAGGGCAGTACTGCAAACTTAATTTTTATTACAGAAATTGCAGATTGAGCCCTGCTTGTCTTCTTGGAAGGAACGATAAACGCTGTGTGAAATCTGGATCTGCTTCTGGATGTTATTCCCAGTTCATCCATGAGGCTGCTTTTGGCCTTCCAATGGCAGCCTCCATTCTTAGACCGCTGTTCCCCAACAGGCACCCCCCGCCACCTTTGGCCACAGTGTTTACTCAGCCTGGGTGTCCCCCAGGCCAGTGGTGATTGTGCAAGGCATGTCCCCGCTACCACTTGTGGCTGTTCATTTTCTGTTACCATATAACTGACCGGCATTTCCTGCTGCTGTTTTGATGTGCAATTGTGGGGGCCTGGATGGGAAAGCAACAACCTAGCCCCCACTCTGTTTCTTGCTGAGACAATTCCTGACTGCTTCCACCGCAACTGGATTTCAGGTCAAATGGTAACGTGCTTTTCTGAAGGCATGGAAAGCTCAGTAGCGGTAAGGACAGCACCAGAACAGGGGGTAGTGTCCTGACCCAGGAACCCAGTCTAAGTCATGATTTGATCAAAGCTTCTGTGAGAGATAACCTAGTATCCATTTCACCCTGAAATTCCCCCAAGGAGAACTGTTGAGACCCATAGCTTCACAGGCTGCCATTTTTTACTGCTGCTGCCACATCCGTAAGTAAACCCCGGTGAGAGGTGAGACAGGAGATGCGGGAGGCTGCAGGCTGTGGCCATGAACAATGCCCCATTCACAGGTTACAAGGGCAGGCCTGTCTCATGTGCCAACCCAAATGGTGCTGGGAAGAGATGTCACTTTTATATCTTGCTTCAGGTGATTAGGACCAATTAAGAGGGTGACACATAGCAGAGATGGGGAAAGAAAACACAGAGGGTGGCAACTTTTCCCACTTGTCCCAAGGGAGAAAGCGAGGGTTTTCCATCTGCTTCCCAAGTGCACTTATAAATTGCTCGATAACCAGTTTCCCAGTTGCTGGGCTCTTCGCCCCCTTGGGTCATAAAACAATGATGCTACCTGCTCTGGGAGGGTCCTGTTGTATTAAGCCTGGTGGGAAATGCTTTTCTTGTTGTGGAGCCTCACTGTTATCTCACGTCTCAGCCCCAGGGAAACACAAAGCCTGTCCATTTGGTGTGAGCAGTGAAAGGAGGGTTCCAACAGGTGCCGTTGTGAGCTTGTTGGGTGAGGAGCCATCCGAGGGCACCAGGCTCGTTTTGATCTTTGCTCAGATGGAAGGCTTTAGTGGGATACCCTCTCGGGCTGGGGAGGGGACTCTTTGATCTTCCTTTGCCTAAGAGGCAGAACCCTCTTCTCTGTTTCCTCTAAGGACAAAAATAAACAGAGAAGCTGAGTTTGTGAACAGCTGCATAAACAATGCAATTTGGAAGTATGCAAAAAAATACGTGGGTTATATATACATTCATGTGTATATATCCTCTTGATCCGTGTTTTGCATCCTTGTGACCGTTGCTTGATCTGAGAGGGATTTCCATCCATGCAGTGAAATCCAGACCCTTAATGCTCTGAGGGGTTCGAGGCCTCAGATCATTTAGACAGAAGCATGTCTTTCCCCTGCGTGTGGAGCAGTTCTGAGACGGTCCAACTACAGAATAATAAAATGGCATCCCTGCCCTTTAATATGCCCAGAGTAGGCTATTCACACTCCGGAGGGTATAAGACTTGAGTAGATAGTCTAGTAGAGGTGAAGGGTTTACACTTACACAACATAGTCTGTAAGGCTGAGACCAAACCCATCTGCTTTCCTCTGCCCCTGTCTCCCAAGACATCTCTCATTTATTTAATCAGACCATCGTTTGCCTGCTCATGGGCATGAAGTTCCGGTGTGACCTTGATCTGTCTCCTTACATTCCCAACCATCGATCAATCTCCACAAACTGTGTAGTTTCTCTGTTTCGTCTGTCACCTTTCGTTCAGGCCACTATTACCAGCACTATTGATAATGTAACTTTGCATTTAAAGATGATAAATGAAAATTGTTTTGGTAATACATATGACTACCAAACAGAGGCTCTTGGGAGAACATAACAGAAACAGTGACTTTCCAAAGGCAACAGAGGTCGATCTTCCATCTAATGCTCTCCCAGCTGAGCTATTTTGGCAGCTTCTGGTGAGGATGTGGAGAAAGGGGAACCTACTGTTGGTGGGAATGCAGACTGGTGCAGCCACTGTGGAAAGTGTTATGGAGATAGCGCAAAAAACTAAAAATGGAACTGCCTCTTGACCCAGTGATCTCGCTTCTGGGGGTATAGCCAAAGGAACCCAACACATTAATTCAGAAGAACATAAGCACTCCTGTGTTCATTGCAGTGTTATTTATAATCACCGAGATGTGGAAGCAGCCCGAGTGTCCGTCAGTAGATGAGTGGATAAAAAAACTGTGGCACATTTACACAATGGAATTCTATTTGGTGTAAAAAAAGAAAATTTTACTCTTTTGTGACAACATGGATAGACTGGGAGACCACTACGCTAAGTGAAATAAGCCAGTCAGAGATGATCACGCTCACCTGTGGACAAGTGAACAAACAACTAACAAGCAAAATAGAGACAGACTCATAGAGAGCAGGTTGACATCTGTGGGTGGGGGGGTTAAGGAGTGGAGGGACTGAGCAAAAAGGAAAAAAAACTCATGGACACGGACAACAGTGTGGTGATTGCCGGTGGCTGAGGGGGAGATAAGGGAACTAAATGGTAATGGAAAAAAACAAGAAAAAAAGACAAAAAGACAACCGGTTAAAAGTATAGGAAACTATTTTTCACATCTCATGCTGGTCTGTAGTTATTTTCCATGATGCTTTCTCCCTAACCTGTCTTACACGTTTGGTATTCATACCTCCGTCACAATGCTCCCTCTGCCTGGAAGGCTTGCATTCCTTCCTCCTGCCTAAAAATCTCTGCTATTCGGAGTGCGTCTCATTGCCATCTCCTTCCCTCCACATTCCCAGCAGAAGTTCTCACTCCCTTGACTGAGTTTCTAGAACCCGTATAGTACTTATCTGTCTCTTTACTAGGTTATGAATTCTTGAACAAAAGCCTTTTTAAAAATTTGTCACAGAGGATAGCATAGTGCCTCACATGTGCTAAGTACTAAATAAATACTTAAAAAAAAATAAGTGTGCCTGGCCAGTGTGCCTTAGTTCGTTGGAGCGTCGTCCCATAACTGAAAGGTTGCAGGTTCGATTCCCGGTCAGGGCATGTGCCTAAGTTGCAGGGTCTGTCCCCTGTCCAAGCAAATATGACCCCTGGTCCCGGTACACATGGGAGGCAACCAACTGATGCTTCTCTCTCCCATCAATGTTTCTCTCTTTCCCTTCTTCTCTTTCTAAAACTGATGAAAAGATGTCCTTGGGTGAGGACATTTAAAATAAAATAAAATAAAATAAAATATAAATGGATGGTATAAAGCCATGATAATCACACATTCATCTAATATCCCTGTGCCATTATTTTTTCCAGCTTTATTGAGGTATAACTGGCAAATAAAATGATAAGATATTTAAAATATACAATACAGTGATTTCATATATGTATAGACTGTAAAAGGATTTTCCCTGTCAAGCTAATTAACTCACCTATCACCTCACATATTTACCTTTTGTGTGTGTGTGAGAACCCAAGTTCTGAGCAAATTTCAATAATACAACACAGTGTTATCAGCCATAGTCACTATGTTTTCCATTAGATCCTCAGGCTTTGTTCATCTTATAGCTGAAACTTTCCACCCTTTTACCAACCTCTCCCTACTTGTCCCCTCCCTCCAGCCCCTGGCATCCACTTTTCCACTCTCTGTTTCTACGAGTTCTACTTTTTTTTTTAGATTCTATATATAAATGATACCATGCAGTATTTGTCTTTCTCTGTTTTTGTGCCCATTACTTTAAACAACCATTTAGGGAGCTCTTCATGTATAAAAATCACAAAAATTCTTTAATTCTCACAAAAATCTTATGGCATCCTTATTACTTTTGTCTTCATTTCACAGTTTAGAAAAATAGGGCTCAAAGACATAAAATAATTCCTCCAGGACTATCCACCTTGTTAGTGGCAGAGTCTGAACTGAAATTCAGGCCTGACTCAACGACTCACATTTATATGCATATTCCTGGGCTACATTGTCCCCCAGGTGTCCTGCCCAGAGATGCCAGCTGAATGGAGTGCAGTTTCTGCTTTCCGGGAGCTGTCAGGCTGGCGGGGGGCTGACGTGGAGGGACAGTTGCACTGCTGTGAGGGGCTGCAGGAGGGGCGGAACAGTCATAAATCACCGAGGGGACGTAGGAGAGGGGACACCAGGAAGGACACCTCACAGCCATCAGTGACTGCGTCTGAGAAGCAGACTGTGAAGAGAGTAGACACGCAGCTTTTCTCTGTGCTGGGTTCACCAGCCTCAACAGAGACTGAACCCAAGATTGTTGTTCCTTCTTAAGGTCTTGGTTCAGGTTAGCCTGCATTTCATGGTAGAAAATACATTTACCCTAAGTTTCTGGATTGTTATGGCTTCTGAGGTCATAGGTAGTCTGTAAAATGCATAAAATAGATGACGATGATGATGAAGAAGAAGAAGACAGAGGTGACTTCTTCACTTCACACCCTGGAGCCACACCTTCTAAATCTAATTTTCCAGGCGAGGGCCTCTCCTGTATTTGAAGACAGCTTCTTACCCCCCGCTGAGCCACACCAGACAAACTTCCTCCACTGTCACTTCACACATCCCACAAACCTGCGGGGGCATCTGTTTTTTGTGTTTTTTACGCTATTTGTTAGGGAGACAAGAGGAAGAAGGCACAACTTTTCACTCACCTCCCCCCCCGCCAACCACCCTCAACCCCGACCAGGAGCTCACAGGCTAGTTCTGTTAGCAATTCATGAGATAACATTTTTTCTAAGTCCCCAGTTCTCATCACCTGCCCCTGCAGACTCAAGTGTAATTTAAAGGGGGTTTTACAACCAGACCCAACACTCTACCTATGGTCCATGTTTGGTGCTTCCATTAATGATGCCTTGGTGTGGGCTGGCTCTCTTCGAACTGCCATCAGTTCAAATCCCACCTCTCCACCATCCCCACTCCACGAACAGCTTTTAACACAGATGTTTTCTGTGTTATTCATTTATTCACTCTGTAAATGTTGAGTCTCTCCTCAGGTTTCAGCGCTCTCCTAGATGCTGTTTCTAAGATACAGTCCTGGGCTAAGAAGCAGTTTTAGAGACAAGCTCAGTCTAGTGACAAAGACATAAACAGAAGTTACCAATATGGTGTGATGAATGAATGCAGCGGTAGGGATGTGTGCAAGATGCTATCCAGTCACAAAGGAAGGGCATTTAACTCTCTCTTGGAATGGAAGGCCAGGGGTGGGAGAGGGTCAGAGAAGAACTCCTGGAGGATTTGGCACCTCCTTTCAAGCTTGGAGCACAGGTAAGGGTGAAACGTGTGAAGAAGGAGAACCAGGCAGACAGAACAACTTGTATAAGAGTGGTGGGGGCAGTGGCGGGGGTGGTGACTAGAACGGTAGGTCCCAGGAGGGGAGAGGAAGGCAGGGGGGCAGGGTTTTGCGTGCCATGCTATAGAGATTGGGGTTTTGTCCTGAAAGCCATCACAGGATATTCAGTAGCCCCCCCTTATCCACTGGGATATGTTCTAAGATAGATGCCCGAAACCCCAAATACTACCAAACTTTACATATAATGTTTTTTCTTATATATACGCACCTATGATAAACTTAGTTGATAAATTAGACATAGGAAGAGATTAACAACAACAATAAATAATAAAATGGAATAATTATATCAATATACAGTTGACTCTTGAAAAAACATGGGTTTGTACTGTGTGGGTCCACTGATAAGCAGATTTTTTCCAAACAATACACAGTCGGCCCTCCACATCCCCAGGCTTCCCACCCATCGATCCAACCAACCGCGGATCAAAACAGTAGTTTTGGTCCATGGCGGAGAGCCCGAGGATGTGGAGGGCCAACTATATACACTGCCCTACACCACTTTAGACAATGGACTGGAGCATCGGTGGATTTTGGTAACCACCAGGGTCCTAGAACCAATTCCCCATGGATACCTAGGGACGACTGAGTTTTGGGGGAGTCAAAAGCTATATGTGGAGTTTTGACTGTGTGGGGGGTTGGCACCCTTAACCCCACATTGTTCAAGGATCAGCTGTACGATGTGAAAAATCATGTGAATGTGTGTCTCTCAGCAAATTAGTATGAATTTATTTTTTCACCATTTCATGGATAGATTTGTTCTCACCATAGCAACCTCAGCATATGGTGATTTTTCTTTCCTGATTAAGTCAAGAACTTTTTTTAAAAAGATTTTATTTATTTATTTTTAGAGTGAGGGGAAAGGAGGATAAAGAGAGGGAGAGAAACATCCACGAGTGAGAGAAACATTGACCAGTCGCCTCTCGCATGTGCCCCCAACTGGGGACCGGGCCCTGCAATCCAGGCAGGCATGTGCCCCGAGCAGGAATCAAACTGACAACCATTTGCTCTGCAGGATGGATGATGCTCCACCAACTGAGCCATGCCAGATGGGGCTTAAGTCAAGAACTTTTACTTTCCACCTAAAAAGAAACACCTTCTGGCTTCTCTCTGGCATATCCGAATTGCTAGCATCACTGCTCCTGGGCGTTGGGATAGTAAAACAACGGACTTGAACCCAAGCTCTGGGATACCGAGACAGTTGATCTGGTAACCAAATAACTGAGAGGGCAACTTGCAGGGGCCAGGTACGGCACGGAGATGCTGGACAAAGATGATTCACATCCCAGGCGGGATGGAATGGAACAGTGTGAGACTTCATCACGCTACTTAACATGGCATGCCATTGAAAACCTTGGAATTTTTTATTTCTGCAATTTCCAATCGAATATCATCAGACCATGGTTCCCTGTGGGTAGCTGAAACCCCAGAAGGTGAAACCATGGATGGGGGAAGTGCTGTATTTATAGTGTGTTGGTTTAGCTCATTCCAAGCTTTCAAAGTCCTCTTTTGTGTCATGCAACATATTACTTTTTTGTGACATAAGAGGATTTGATAAGAATACCTTTTCTAGTTTCTAGACATATTTTAGATAAAATTTGTGAAAAAGGAGTAATAAATAAGACCAGGACTGAGATCTGTAACACGTCCTGGAAGGTAGCCATTCAACAGCACCGAATACGGACGGTCTGCCTCACCCTGTCTGACCTGGCCCTTGCCTGTCTCTCTGAACTCCTGTTGTGCTTCCTTCCTCGTTGCTGGTCTTGGGTCATATCAAGCCTTGCCCTGTTTCTGGCCCTTTGCATATGCTGTCCCACTAGTGGGAAAGCTTTTTCTATGGCTGTTTTCTCTCAGCCTTCAGATTTCTTCTAGGAAAGTCTCCTCTTCAGGGACTCTGTGTCTCAGCCTTCTCACCCCCCAAACTCAACCTGTCTTTCATAGCACTTATCACAAGTTGTGATGATGTATTTGTTTACTTGTTTATTATGTTATTTGCTTATTATATTACTTACTCTCTAGATTGTGAGTTCTCTGAGAGGAGGGACCATGTTGATTTTACCTACCACAGGTGCTATTAAGTAAGAAGGTTTCTATATAAATATCCATTAAATACAGTGGAACATGAACCCTAAGAGATGGGCGACGATCTTTATGCTCTCAGGGTAATTGAAGGGGAGTCTGTCAGGATCCAGAATCCAAAATGATGGATACACTATTGACAAGCTGCGTTATAACAAAATTTTTTCCAAGTGCATTCATGGACTGGCTTGAAATAGGCCTGTAATATGGCACTGAGGATCGGGTGAGGCTCACGTAAAGCCAAGTTCAGAGGAAACGGATTTATTCACTTAGACAGGAAGACTCTAACTTGCATTATGGTCCATAAGCATGTCGATGAGCGAATCACTTGGTGCTGGGTTACGTGTCAACCCTGGCTGCACAGTGGACTCACCAGGCCTGGCCACAGGCCAGTCACATGAGGACTTCAGGGGCTGGGCCTGGGAATCCATCTACCGTAAGAGCTCCCAAGGTTATCTCATTTTATTTTATTTTAATCCTCACCGGAGGAAATAGCTATTGATTTTAGAGATGGAGGAAGGGAGAGAGAGACAGAGAGAAACAGAGACATCAGCATGGGAGAGAAACACTGATCAGTTGCCTCCCGTACGTGCCTGGCCTGGGATCAAACACACAACCTTTTGATGCATGGGATGATGCTCCAACCAAATGAGCCACCTGGCCAGAGCCCAAAGTGATTTTAATTTACAACTGGGATCGAGACTCATAGAGATGGAGTGTCCGTGGAAGATAATCAGATATAAAGCAGGACTCTTGTCCTTCAGGTGCTTGATTGGAACTTGAAATTTAATTCTGAAAACTCAAGCGATGATATAAGGTGTGCCACATGAAGTAGTTAAGAAAACATGCAGCTGAGCTTGGAATAGGGAGATGTTTTCATGCTCGGGGTGCTTACAGGCTGTTAACTGAGTGCCAGTTCTGTGTCCAACCCTGAAGGAGACTTAAGGACAAAACAAGAAACTTCTGTTTCAGAGAGAGGGAAACAACATGACAAGATTTAAAAAAAAAACCAGTTATTTATTGTTAAATGATGGTTGGAAATTTAAGTGCATTATGTGTTTGAAGAGGCATCCTTAAATATATTTGGAAAAAGTTTCTAGTTGCAAGTGGAATTCAGGGTTTGCCTTAAAGAAGCAATTTTATAATTTCCAAGGCAAACAGTGAGGACACCATGCTAAGTGCCTCACATGGAGTGTCTCATTCAGGGTCACAGTGTGCTTAGGTATAAGCTACGTGTCGTTATTATCTCCACTTGGCAGGTGGCAAGGCCAAGGCTTATCGAGGTAAAAGAAATTTGTCAGAGGTCACATAAGTCTCTAAGTGGTGGAGCTGAACTCCAAACCAGGCTGTGTGGCTCTTGAGCTGGGCTTGTAACCACCATTGACAGGGCCAATGTGAGCAAAGGAGGGAGGCCGGAGGGGGCAAGGTGTGTTTCTGGGACATTGAGTAAGTAGCAGGCTAGGTTGAGTAGTTGTTTGATTGGAAAAGTGAGTTGGGGCCCAGTTCAATTTTTCAGGGGTTTTGATTGCCATTTTGTGGAATTTAACTCTATCTTCTAGACACTGAGGAGTCCTCGAAAGTTTGGGGGACAGGGAGTATGAGGATAAAGAAGTATATTTTTAGGAAGATAATAGAGTCTGAAAACATGGAGACCAGTTAAAGAGATGTCCAGTGGTCAGGGCATGAAGGCTGCACAGCTGAACAAGGCCAGTGTCAGCAGAATGGGGAAAGAAGGAACAGGTGTAGGGCACTGTGGAGGGGAAGGACTGTACTTCCTGGCCAGAGACAGCAGGCAGTGTGGACCTCAGGGGTATGTTGGTTTGATAGTAGCTTGAATTTCCTTACATTACTGTAAGGTGAGGAGGTTTGGGAGTTGAGAAGATATATTTTTTTTTTAGGAAAAAGGCAATTGGTGCCTTGGCCGGGTGGCTCCATTGGTTGGAGTGTCATCCCATACACACACACACACACACACACACACACACAGTTGTGAGGTCATGGGTTCAATTCCTAGTCAGGACACCTACCTAGGTTGTGGGTTCGATGCCCAGGTGTGGAGCCTACAGAAGGCAGCCAATCAATGTTTCTCTCTCTCTGTCTCTCTCTCTCACTAAAATCAATTAACATATCCTCAGGTGAAAACTTTTAAAAAATTAAAAAGAAAAAGGCAACTGGTGGTGTTTCTGAAATTAAGTTCTAATAGATCTAGGCTTGTAAGATTCTATGACCTTTGATTCAATTCAGTTCTGGGTATTATTTAATTTAGGCCCGGTGACTCAGCCATTTTATATGGCTTGTCTAAGTGCTTCTGAGAGAAAGGAATTGCATAAGTACAACCTTTGATTCTAGTATAGGACTCTGGTAATGCTCGTATTCCTTAGCATACCAGTAAACCTTATTTCTCATTCTCCCGTTTTCTTTTCTGTAGTGTTAATTACAGCTACTCTCTTGGGTACAGATCTTTCTTTAACAACCTGGGATCTCTCCCTACTGAAGGTCCCCTCTAAGTCTTAGATAGGAAACTTCCACCAATCCTTCCCTGGGCTTCCATATGCTGTGTTGATACCTGTGTCTTCCATCCTACAGGAGCCCTACAAGGGGATCATAGCAGTGGGCAGAAGTAGGGAATGAGTGAGCACCTACTTGTAGCTCTCCTGTGATTATTGCCTTGTGCTAGCAAGGAAGACCCGGCGCCTGATTGATTACAGGTACCCTAGGTATGTGAAAATGCTGCGTGAGCTAGGTGTGAGAAATTCAAAGGCATTATTACTAATAATTTTCACAATGGCTAAAGATTTTAGGCCAAAAATAATTAGAGTGAACAACCGAGCTGTCAACACAGTTCCCAAATAATGAGGTGGCAATTAATGAATGGGTTTATTGTTTTCTTTGGGCTCCAGGGCATTTCAGATCAGAAGGGATTAGAACAAAATATTTAAAGTGATAATAAGCAAGGACAGACAACCAAGATTACTCTAACCAGCAAAACTATCATTTAGAATTGAAGGAGAAATAAAGAGCTTCCCAGACAAGAAAAAACTAAAGTTCATCACCACCAAACAAGCAGAGCAAGAAATGTATTACAAGAAATGTTAAAGGCTCATCTTCAAGAGGAAGAAGAAAAACCCAACCATATGAATAATAAAATGGCAATAAATACATACCTGTCAACAACTACTTTAAATAATGAAATCTTGCTAGCCGCAACAACATTGGTGGACCTATTGTGCTGAGTGAGATAAGTCAGACAGAGGAAGACAAAGGTAAAATTTCACTCGTCTGCGGATGCTAAAAAACAAAAATAAACAAACAGGGAGGACAACAACAGGCTCATAGGTACAGAGAACATTTTGATAGTTGCCTGGTAGGTGGGATGTGGGGGTGGTGGGCAAAAGTGGTGAAGGGATCAAGAAGTACAAATAGGTAGTTACAGAACAGTCGTGGGGATGTAAAGTACAGCATAAGGAATATAGCCAATAATGTTGTAATGACTGTGTATGGTGTCAGATGGGTACTAGATTTATCGGAGTGATCACTTAGTACGTTGTATAATATCTAATCATTGGGTTGTACACCTGAAACTAATCTGGAAACTAATACAATATTGTATGCCAACTGTAATTAGAAAGTAAAAATTAAGGTTTGTAAAGCTAAAAAGAAGAGTAACAAAAAGTAGTAGAGTGCGTCAGTTATACTTGGAGTTGACCTTTTGGGGGCTGATTATTTCCCCCTTGAACTCTGACCTGGTAGAAGCCCTAGTCAGCAAGTGAGCAGGTTAACAGGGTGTCACCTCTACTTTATATATGGTTACGACCTTAGAAAAGTAACAGCCTGAATCTGACTCTAATAACTTCATTATAGGCTTAAAATGTAAAAGACCAGTTGTGGTGCTTCCTCTCCTTGCTGAAAGGAGGGTTTCCACTGAGATTTTGGTATGGTATAATTTGGCGGCTGTTGGGGCTATTTCTGGAAGCTTTTGGAGTGCTCTAGGAGTATATTTATCCAATGTCTTTATTTGTATTTAAAAAGACATTAGAACACTCCTGCCTTCTGCGAGTGCTTTGCTGAGTTGTGGGGTAAAACTGTGGACAGAGCTTGATCAGAGAGGGACACTGCGGTGTCCCGACCCCTTCTCAGCTCCATTCTCCAGGATGGGAAGGTGCTGCTCCTAGAACAGCCTCATCCCACCCCTCACACTTCTGATGAGAGGCCAGGCAGGAGCTGGCCTCAAAGGACCCAAGTGGGCAGTGGGATGGAGAGCCTGGGTGGCTGGACCGTGAAAAGAGAGCCCTGGCCAGACTGAAGGAGCCATGCCTACAGGGCAAAGGGCATGCTAAGGTTCTTCTATTTGGGGATGAAAAGCTCCTCTTGTTAAAAATTCTCTTTTTTTGTGCTGAATCTAAATAGCAGAGATAAATACACATTGCAGTTGTCAGAGGGATGTGGGCCTATGGCAGAATCGCTTTGAGTCTCTGCTGGTGGTTACCCTTGGTGTGGGGATTGGGGTTTTGTAACGCTGACGGCAAGAACGGAGATGTTCTGGAAAGGGGCTGTGCTGGTCCGGGGTCTCCTGTGAGACGATACTGACACCTGGGTTTCTCTAGGCCTTTTCAGTTTATACAGCGCCTGTGCGGTGAGACATGGCGATGAGTACGTTGACCTTTTCATCATTTCCCATTTTCTAACAAAATTTCAAAACGTTGTTCTGACATCCATCTCATTCAGTAGGCAACAGATCCTAAAATTTTAAAATATACACTCATCTTAAAAACATGTGTTTTGAAGTAATCTTGGTGACATTCTACACTGCTATTTATTGATCTTATTATTTTTTCTGTTGATAGAATGACAATTTTTTTTAATCTTTAAAAAAAAATTTTATTTATTTTTAGAGAGGGGGAAGGGAGGGCGAAAGAGAGGGAAAGAAACACCAATGTGTGGTTGCCTCTCTCATGCGCCCTCACTGGGGACCTGGCCTGCAACCCAGGCATGTGCCCTGACTGGGAATCAAACCGGCGACCCTTTGGTTCCCAGCCCATGCTCAATCCACTGAGCTACATCAGCCAGGGCAAATGACACTTTTTGAGCCTATAACTCAGAGCTCAGAATCTCCGGAGAAGTATTTGTTTTTGCAATTATTTTTCTACAACACTTGCTAATGTGTTACCAGCTGGGGAAATAAATGTGACTAATTAAGGGCAGCCAAAAGCAATACTGGTTTATATCCCTGGGAATAATGACTGCAAGTTCTGTTAAATGCCGCCTTGCTTCTCACACGGTCAGCGGAGAAATGGCTCACGGAAAATGAGAAAACACCGGGGCACCTGGCTACAAATCGAAGTTTTCGCCCATCTGTGTGGCTTGGCTCAGTTCTTTGGTCTGGGTAACATGGTCATTATTTCTGTGTGAGACAGATTTCTGAACGTCGTGTGTTGTTTCAACCCAAGCCGTTCCCCAGGAAACACAACTGTTTGCTCTCTTTTCTTGCCTGGGTTAAAACGATAGTGCCATCATTCTTCCGGGCCCGGCAGAGCCTCTCCTTCATCTTTCAGGGATCTGTGAACTTCATTGATTTTTCTGTACGTGGGAATACACATAGATTTTGGGGTGTTTATATTTTGATGGATTTAAAGTTTCTACATTGAAACACTTGGCTTCCTATTGGAAAAAGGTAATGTGATTTAAGAAGAAACAGGTATCCTTAACCTGCCTATTTCTTTTGAGAATTGGATGCTGTGTCATGAGTATTATGGGAGCTTTGAGATAAGTATTAACTCTTCTTATGCAATATGAGCTGATACCAGTGCATAACTCACCAGCACACCCTGGAAGGAGCAGAAGGTTCTATGAGGCACTAATGTACCTCGACCTCCTGGACCACTGGAATATCAAAACAGATAAAGTCCCTGGCAATTGTGTTCTAACATTTTGGAAGGCAGGATGATCTAAATAAAAGAGCATGGACATGAGTCAGATTTCTGTTCAGATCCCAGATGTATGCCCTAGTCATCGGATTCTTTTGGTGAGGGGTGAAAGAGGTGTGTGTGTGTGTCCAAAGTCTAGCCCGCAGGGGTGCTCAAAGGTCTCCTTTCTTTGTCCCCTCTATCTACTCATCGCCTTCAGGTAGTGGGTGGTATTTAAGAGACATGAGATTGATTTAGTGGCTTGATGAGCCTCTATTCTTTTGGAGAGATGGGCACTTCCTAAGGCCCTCACAACAGGGTGAACTTTTGTTGTTGTTGTTGTTATTATTTTAATGAACAAATCAGTGTCAGTGTTGCAGGCTGAGTTGTAATAGAATCAAAAGTTTACCCTTCATTTCCTCTTTCCTCTCTTTCTAAACATGCATTAGCTGATTTAGGAGAAATTTCCAAGCACAAGTCTTTCAGATTGGCTGGTAATAGGTCAGATTATTAGCTGCTCTTCTCTGATACACTCAAGTTTCCTAAAAAATAGATCCCACGGGTATAGCCATTGTGGAAAACAGTATAGAGATTCCTCAAAAAATTAAAAACATAACTACCATAGTATCCATTAATCTCACCGCTGGAGATCTGAGCTCTGGTCCTGGGTCGGACTTTGACTTTCTGTGTGACTTCGTTTAATTCCCTCTGCCTCATCCATTAAAGAAAAAAATAATCTCTGTGTTCTGTTGTTCAATGTATCATTCGCTATCAATCACAGAGTCTCAAAGTCTTAATTTTGCCTGGTGAGATTTATTCAAAGACAGTTGTTTTTTTTTTTTTGCCTTTAGTGGTCACTATCTGGATCATCTATGGGATATCAGATGAGTTAATAGTTTATCAGTCTATTTCCTTGTGAACTGAGAAGATTTAGTAGTGCTGGAGAAGTTCATGCGTGCATTAATACTCTTGTTCTTGCACACTCCTTTAATTCAGGTACTATCTGTCCAGTTGATCTCCCGTGCAAAGTATGAGAAGTATAAGGCAAGGACTTTACAACTGAGTTGAGAAATGTTGGAAAGACACAGTGTCTCTGGTGTGATCGTGTTCATAAAATCATTGCATCTTGGTACCAAAAAGGGACCTTAAAAACCATCTAACTTCACCATTTACAGATGAGGAAAATTTAGACAGAGACTTCCTTGTGGACTGAAAGCTAAGTAAACTTGTTTTTTTATCCTCACCCGAGGACATTCTTTCATTGCTTTTAGAGAGAGGGGGAGAGAGAAGCATCATTGTGAGAGAGAAACATGGATTGGCTGCCTTCTCATCCGTACCCAGACTGGGGATTGAACCTGCAACCTGGGTTTGTGCCCTGATCAGGTTTCAAGCCCTTAACCTTTTGGTCTAGAGGATGACGCTCCAACCAACTGAGCCACACTAGCCAGGGCAAAGCTAAGCAAACGTAATGGCATTCGGGGTACGGTGGATCTTAAAGACAGGATTTGGGTCAGTGCAGGGAAGGGGAAGGCCTTCATACTGTCGGCAGCAACGGTCTTCGGTCATGGCTGACCAGTTGGGTACCACGTTCCGTATAATTCATGCACAGAGTGTTGCAGAATCTTATTGCTGTTATTTCTACTATTATCCCTTATTACTGTTATCCCTTGTTACCCACAGGAGCCAGACTCAAGCATGAATAAATATTGATGTCTGCTCTCCAGTTTTCCCAATACAGTGTAGGGATCCACTGCTGCCATTTGATCTGAATGGTGTGAGCAAAAGAATTAGGGAGAAGAACCCTTTCATTCTATTTAACAGGACCCTTCCACCAAATTCAGAGCTTCTCTTTTCTCCTCTCATCGATGGGCTATATTCTTCCAAAATTTGAGCCCTTTTGGCAACATAGTTCTGTGTACCCTGATTGCGTTAGCTGCGTAACCTTTAAGGGTAGAGTTTTATCAGAAAATAAGGGGATACCAGGAAGAGGAAATTTAGCCACAGGAATCATATGACTACATGATACTGAGACATCCTATGAAAATGCCCGTGTTTGCCAATCATCGCAGCAAAGGGAGATGTTTGACCACCGCCTGTGTTTTGGGGGCCTTACCAGACACTGGCTGGTTTGCGAGTGCTCCCGTGGAATGGCTTGCTCTCCTGTTCCAGCAGAAAACTCTTCCCACTGGCCCCGCTCGGTGGGACCAGTCTCAGCATCAGAAGTTCTTTAGGTAGTCTTCAGTAAAGAACAAATGCCTTTTAAAAATCTGTTTTCTCTACTCCTGTGATTTTTGATTCTCTTAAAAATATTTTTTACATTTAGTATTTGACAAATCTGTATACATTTACCTGTTCCTTTTTAGTCTCTGTTTGTTTCTGTTAGGAATCTCAGCTAAAGTCATCCTTCAAAGTCCTCCCAGTTTAAGTGACACTCTTTCAGGGGATCCTGACCACCTACGCTGGGTTACATCCTCTCGCTGCACGATCTTTCCAACACCCTAAGCTGCTTCTTTCTAAATGGTCTGCTGTCCTGCTCAGACCCTCAGTCGGGCAGGGACCCAGTCTGTCCTGTCCTGTGTGTCCCCAGTTCTTGGCACAGTATCTACACTAGATAGCTCATAATTTGTTAAATTGAATTTTTATTCCCTTTTATCCCACTTCGTTTCTAATGCTTTGCAATGAGAGGCAAGCTATGGAGAGCACATTTCGGCCGGGAGAAGAAGGACATTAAATTGGATTCAGAAAATTGCATTTTGGCACAAAGTGCTCCGAGTTTGGCAGGTGATTCTCCTGGTGGGTAATCAAGAGCTTGCCTGTGGGTCCACAGGCTACTAGCAGAAAGTCATCAGATCTCCTGTGGTTCTTTTTCTGGAAACTCTGCCCAGTGCCCTGACGTGATGCACATTTTTCCACCCTGCTGGGTGGAGAGTCTTATCCCTGGGGAGTAGTTCTGGAAATGTCAGAGAGGGGAGCTTCCAAGGTTCTATCAAAGAGTTGCCGCTGACTAACCTTGTTGAAGGTTTACCATTCTTGGAATTCCTTCTGGCTGTTTCCAGGAACCCTGTGCTCTTCGGCTTTTGCTACCATGTCTGTCTTGTTGGCAGGTCCTGTCTCCCTTTCTGGCCCATGGGTGATGATGTACCCCGAGGCCCAGCCCTTCATCCTCTGTTGTTCTTAAGTCTTTCTTCTCTGGAGATGAATCCTACTCTGAACCCTTCATCTCTGGTTCTGCATAAATTTACAACCCCATTTCAGGGCCCTTCTGCTAGGGCACTGGTCTGTGACTCTTCCTGCCTGGGAGGTGTCATTCCTTGGGAGTCGGATTGTCACCTCAAACTAGATGTGCCTCTATAAGCCTTATCTTTTCTCCCCCAACATTCTCACACGGCAGAGGTGCTCAGATTTCAGCACCCCTAGAGTCTTCCTACGCCTTCTACGTGTCTGCCCCTCCTCTCTTGCCCCACTCTGGTGCTTTTCCAAACACGGCTAGTTCTTGGTAGTGCCTCTGGAATCCATTCCTTTCTTTCTCTGTATACCCCAGCTTCTCCTCTTTCACAACTGTACTCTCTAGAGCAGCGATTTTCAACTGGTGTGCCGCAAGAACTTTTAACACGTGCAATACCTGACTGTGTAGTCAGGGGCACTGACCTCTTTTCCCTTCCGGGGTGTCCCACCTGCGGCCTGTGGGCCGCTTGCAGCCCAGGTTGGCTGTGAATGTGGCCCAACACAAAATCGTAAATTTACTTAAAACATTATGAGATTATTTTTGTGATTATATGTCACAATGTATTTAATGTGTGGCCCAGAGAGGCCAAAAGGTTGGACACCCCTGAATCAAATGAAAAAAATGACAGCGGTCAACACAATAGCTGCCCAGTGTGAATGAATCAAAATTATACCTGTTTTTTGTCAGATCAGCAAAAAAAATATTTTGTGGGTGTGCCACAGAATTTCACTAAATAGAAAAGTTGAAAGTTGCTTTTCTAGAGCAAGCTCTCTGTCCTGGATTCCTCTGGTTTGTACGCCAGCCCCAACATTTGCCACGTGCTTCTTTGTTTCTTATTTTTACCTTTTATTTTCATACCTCGTTTCCCCAATTAGAGAATTAGCCTCTTGTGGGCAGAGATGAGGAACTGTTTCTCTTCCTGCCTCTGGCAGCAGGCACAGAGCTCAGGAGCCATCTGGCAGAGTTCACAGATGGTGGTGACCTTGAACCAGGGGAGCCCTCCTGGTCAGCTTTGTGCAGACTCTGTCCCTGCGATACCAGGGCCTTAACTCGGAATTGTGAAGGACAAGATGTGAGGCGAAGGGAGGGATTAGCTTAGCACAAACGTTGTGACTTCCTAGTGAATAGAGGCCTCTCTAAAATTTGGGAAATTAGTGCTTTTTGACTGTTTGAAAAAATGAATGCCTTTTTGGTATAGTTCTTCCTTGTTTAAAATGTTTTTTTCCATAATTATTATCCATTGTTATCCTAGAACAAGCTTGTGGAGAAGCAATATTATTACCATTTTACAGGAGATAAAACAAAGCTTGGAAGTATAGTTTCACCAAAGCCATAGAGCCCAAAGGTGTCTGGACCACGACTCCAGCCCACTCTTCCAGTTCCCGGTCAAATCAGTCCAAGGAAGGCACGGAGTTAAACACTAGGAAGATGTACTTTTTGATTTTTGTCCTAGAGAAGTGTGAAATCTACTGAGCAAGAGTAAACAAATTAACTCTTGCTACAAGATTCGAATTAAGTAAAGGTAAGTAAGGACACAAACAAAATGCTGTGGGCACAGGAAGGTAGGAGTGATGAATTAATTCGGTCTTTGTACCGAACAACAACAGCTGCTCTGGGAAGCTTTTCATCAGCGAGCGATTACGAGGCAATGGGTGAGAGCAAGTGTGGGTGTCTGCAGACAGCAGAATGGGCTGGAGGAGGAAGACAATGCCATTTCCAGCTCGTTCTTGGCTCAGGGAGACGGGCAGTGGCGATGGCCCCGGGGTGGGCGATGACCGCATTGGGGTGGCATGGCACTCTAGGCAGGATGGGAAAGGCCACGAACCTATCATGCCAGGCTCGCTTATTTGATTTCATTTAGCTCCCAGTGTAGCCTGGCGTTTTTGTGGGTGTCTGCAGTTTTGATGCCAAAGCAGGTTGAACGTGATAAGACTGAGCTTGTCTCTTTGCAAAATCAAGACTCTGAAAAGATACCGTGATGATGCAATCAGCCTGCCGGCTTGTTCTGATGGCCTCTGCTTATTTTCCAAACTTCTTTTTTTTCATTTTTCCAAATCCCCCAAATGTGACCTCTCTGCTTCACCTCTTTATTTTTCAACCTTTGTGAACCTTCTTAAGATTTTTATTTAATTAGATGCTTATTCCAGACTCTACATTATGGCAGCCTCGTGGATTTGGGACTAACTGGATTCCATATGTTTCTAATTTATTTATACTTAACTCATCAAAACTTTCCCTCCATCTCCTTTGATGAGGTAGTTAATGGCTAAGACGTGTCGTAAGCCTTAGAGTTGGCCTCTGAAAACATTTTTCTCTTTTCTTTAGTCATACAAAACCATAACCTGTGAAGACTGCATCTATTTCACTAACTACTGGTGGGCTAAGAAATTTAAATGTATCCCAAAGTTAACGGCCCACTCCGAGCCTCTTTATATTTCCTTTCCTCCCGCTGGCCCCTTCTTTCCCATGCTTACAGATTATCCATACGGGCAAGCAATAACTAGATGCCCATTTCTGGTTACCACTTACGTACTCAGCTCAGCCTTCCTTTAGTCTACTTTCAGCATAAAGCAGAGCAAGTTCATTTTAACTTCTTTACCTGTTTTCCCTGCAATTTAAAAGATGATCCTCACCTGAGGATACGTTTATTGTTTTTAGAGAGAGAAGAAGGGATAGAGACAGAGACAGAGAGAAAAACATCAATAGGTTGCGTCTTGTATGCACCCCAACCGGGGATTAAACCCACAACCTAAGCATGTGTCCTGACCAGGGATTGAACCCGCAACATTTTGGTGTATGGGACGATGTTCTAACCAACTGAGCCACCCTGCCAGGGCTTCCCTGCAGTTATTAAAAATTGACTTGGGTCCATCTTGTGTCCCAATTTTATCCTTGTTTGCCGATGCCTAATCTTGGGGAGGGCTGTGCTTCAGGACTCTCAAACTGTTCTGTAGATTTTTATGCAAGTCTGCAAAATCACAGCAGCTGTTTCTGGAGTCCTGGTAGTTCTGGGGGGCTGTCTGGCCAGGTTGGCCCTTCCTGTGAGTTCCTTTAGCTCTCTTGTTACTGTTAGTCTCAGTACCTAGCTGTAAGGGCGCTTGAGGGCCTCTGTTGGCTAAAACCCGGCAGATTCTGGTGTTGCTGGATGTTGCTTGGCACATGAATGCACAGATGATAAGAAGATACACATTTGTAGTTCACAGGGAGTTCTGCTTTCTTGGTAAGACGATTTATCCACTTTAATGTGGCACACTCAGAGAGTATCAGGCAACCAAAGTGAAAGGAGGAAAGGAAAGGGAACTAAGAGCAATTAAATACCCAATGGGCACTTGACCCACTTTAATGCATTTAATCCCCACAGTAACCTACAAGGGAAAACTATTATTGGCCCTCGTTTTAGAAGAGAGAATTGAAACTAATGAAGTTCTGGTAACCTGCTTAAGGTCACCCCACAAATCACTGGTACTCTTTCCACTACCCAAAATGAGCAGCCAATTCACATGGATAATTGAGCCTATTAGAATAATTGGGTGTGGGCGGTTTTATGCCTTTTCCCAGAAAACAGCCAGAGCTACCTGGTTGCTCTACCAAGTCTCTTTCAGGTTAGCTGAATTCATCTGTTCCCATGTCTGTGTGCTGCATGTCCCTCTAAGGAAACATGAGTTTCCCTTTGAGGACTTTTTTCATCTGGGGAAACAAAGAAAAGTTGCTCAGGGCGAGATCAGATTAATAGGGAGAGCGGGACATGAGGTCATGCTGTTTTTGGTAAAAAACTGCTGACCATTCATTCAGCGTGGTGTGGGTAGGTGCACTCGTAAATCACCCAGCATGGAACTGACAAATGCATTGAAAGAATCTTAAAAAAAAAGTTCACTGAAGCCTAATGCAGCCTCTCACAACAATACCAGCTAGTACACTGATACAGATGGGTTCCTACAATACTCATCTAGCAGGGGAAGCCTGTACTACAGGGGGCCTACCGTCCAGAAGATATTCCAATTTGGGGGCCCCCCCTCATATATCAATCACACGTAAATCAGTCAGGCAGGCAGCATGGGGATCCTTACCCACTCCGACCGTTAGCCTCTCTCTGTTGACCGCAAATGTGGGTGTGGAGAGTCCATCTGGGGCCTGGTATGTTGGAGGAATGGAAGAGAGGCCCATAGGCGAGGTGTAGGAGCAAAAACTACTCTTTGGGGATTCAGCTCTGAAGTTGAAGTGCAGCTGCAGCCGAGTGGACCGGCTTCTGCAGGGAAGGACTGAGAGTGAGATGTGCCTGCGCGCGGCCCACGCCCGTTTACATCTGTGAGCTCACAGTCGGCGTCAGGGTCAGGGCGACGGAAAACGCACCGCTCACCCTGCCGCGTGTCCCACGTCTCCCCAAGCTCCCTGCGTATTTGTCCCTTGGCATCAGCCTTCCGCTAATGTGCTCAGGTTTTCTGATCCAAAACGGATTCTCAAAACAGCCAAACACTTGGCAGGAACTACTTCTGGGGACAGGATGCACATGGTTGTGCGATAGCCATCCTGGAGCAAACGTTGGTCGGGGCACTGGTGGAAGGAAAGCACTGTTAGAAAATGCGCTCGTTGCGGGCATGTTTCTGCCCCTTTTGTGAACCAGAAATATGTTTGCTCGAACAACGCCTTTGCTTTGTTACAGCCATGACTCCCTCCCAGTTGCAGATAATGTGCTTGGGTGTCACAAGTGTACCTACCTGCTCCCAGGGTAGCGGGCAGCTGTGTTCAGTCACCATTTTCACGTCGTGAGACTTCTCAGGACAAGAGAAAGACACGCGTAATACAGAGTGTAGCACATTACCTGCCTTCTCAGGAACTGCAGCGCCCCCTAATGCGTGCACTAATTTCAAAACCTTTCCCCATTTTTAAAACCTAGATTTGATTTTTAGTTAGAATAGAAGTACGTGGCTGGACTCTCTCTTGGCACTTTTGTACGAACATGAAATGGGGGTGTGCGAGTGCTGTGTGAGACTGAAGCTCTGGGCCAACGCTGCTTTGTTGGGGGTCAGGTCATTTACTGAAACAAGGAAAGACAGCAGGCAGCTGGCTACCGTGTATTTCTTCTCACTTGTCTGCCCCGCGGTTGGTTTGCCTTTAGGAAGACCCAATGCTTCGCAGATACACGCGGGCCACCCTGGCTCCTCCTCCAACCGCGCTTGTTCCTTGCAGGCCCCGGAGGCGTGGATCTCACACCCCAAGCTCACGCAGTGCCTCAGTACAGTTCTGTACATTTCCGGTGGTGGTCGTCCTGGCACCCCCAATTGCTGATGGGCATCACTGTGGCCTTGTGTGTGTGCCTCCAACCTCAGAGGGTGCTCTCGGCTGGTGGGAGAGAGTGTAGTTTTGTTGCAATTTGCCTCAGAACATCGGGTCAAGAATCCTGGAACTGTAGACTTCGGTGACGGGCGTTGTCTTAAATCACTGTCATTCATCAGATTTTTTTGTTTTTGTTTCTTTAAATGAAGATTTTCTTTAAGGTTAAGCTTCAGGGCTCAAATTGCATAAATATCCAAAAGGCATTTTAAAATAACAGCAATTGCTTTCAACCTACCCGAGGACAGGATCATCAAAAGAATCATTCAGCCCTGGCTGTTGTGGCTCAGTGGACTGAGCACCGGCCTGCGAACCAAAGGATTGCTGGTTCGATTCCCAGTCAGGGCACATGCCTGGGTTGCAGGCCATGTGGGTGTGTGAGAGTCAACACACATTGATGTTTCTCTCCCTCTCTTTCTCCCTCCCTTCCCCTCTCTCTAAAAAATAAGTAAATAAAAATTAAAAAAAAATCATTCAATTTCCCTGAATTAATCTATAAAGTTAATGTAATTCTAATCACATTTTAAGTGGGATTTGCTAGAGACTAGCAAGATGATTTTAAAATTAACTGGAAAAATAAATTAATGACAATAGCCAAGAAATTTTTGTAAAAGGAATAAAGACAGAGGACTTGGTCTACCCTATGACAAAACTCCCTGGAAAAATCCGTAATAATAGGCGGATATATGAGCTCCATAGAACAGAGCTCAGAAAGAGGCACATGTCTCCATAACATAACCCGTCTGTTTTCAGGGCCCCATATGGCCCAGTGTATGTACAGAATTATATTCAAAGACAACAGAACTCTGATGACAAAAGCCTTGAACATGAAGAGCTTTAGTTTTTCTCGAAGGAGTATGTTCATGAATTTCACACAGCACACCCCTTGAAATGCATTCTGGAAATCCTCTGTAAGGAGCCTCTGCTCTCCCCAGGGCTGCAGGCTCATAGCCGCCTCCAAACCCTGTGCCCTCCCCCTGACCCCAGGGTTTCTCTGCTCTCGCCTCCCCCAGCCTTTCCCCCCTGTCACCGGCGCCTTCATGCAGCAGCGTCCCAGTTGCCTCCTATATGATGACCACCTCCCCAGGGGACAGCCCTACACAAGGGTCATTCTTTTCCCAGTTTGTGTTTCTGGAGAGTAGGAGATTCTCAGAATTCTGCTGACCCAAACTCCCCAGTGAGCTTCCAGAATTCTGGTGCTCAGAATTCCCACCTCATTGCTCTGGGAGCTTACAGTATCTTAAAGCTGGCAATTTAAGTCCCTGCACTAGCCCTCATGTGGTTTTGGGCTCATTCGCTATGCATTTAGAAAGAACAAAGTGCTGTTTACATTTTACAAAATAAACACTTTGTACTACGTGTGCCAGTAGGTTAGCATACATATTACTATATTTGGAACATATGTATGTTTTTGCATACAGAGGAACAATTAGGAAGTTTATCTCTACCATTTCGGGTTGAAAACTGGGAGGGAATACTTCTACGTTATGTGTTTCTGAATTGTTTTACATTTCTTCAATAATAAACTGTGTTACTTTGGTAACAAAACAAAATAGCAGTTACAATATTTGACTGTTTTTTGTTTTAACTTACACTCAGTCAAAATTCATTATTTTAGGGCATGGTTATGAGTTTGGACAGAGGCATAAAGCTGTATAGCGACTGACACAATCCAGGGACAAAACAGTCTCATCACTTCACCCCTTCCCCCAATTCCTTTGTAGTCAAAAGTTTCCCTTACCCTCAACCTCTGGCAACCACTGATCTCTTCTCCACCCCTAATGTTGCCTTTTCCAGAATGTCATATAAATGGAATTGGTCCGCCTTTTGAGCCTGGCTTCTTTCCCTCTGCGTAGTGCATTAGTGTTCCCATTTTATTCCTGAATAATAGTCCACTGCATGTATGTACCATAGTTTCTTTATCCATCCCCAGGTGAAGGATATCTGGATTGTTTCCAGTGTGTTGATTACTAATAATACCACTGTAAATATCTGTATATAGGTTGTTGTGTTTCCTTTTGACTAGGATCAATGCCTAGGAGAGGGGATTGCTGGGTAATACAGTAACATACAGTTTAACTTTATTAGAAATTGCCAAACTGCTTTCCAAAGAGGCTATACCCTTATGCATTCCAACCAGCCATGCATGAGCATTCCAGTTGCTCCGTGTCCTTGTCAGCACTTGATGATGTCAGTTGATAAAAATGTTCCTGCCTCATCTTGCTCTGAGCCTAGTCTTCCCATCATTCCTCTAGCTGCTAAGGCCAAATGCCCAGGCATCACAAGGCACACTCTCTGAGACTGGACAGTCAGTCCTTCAACAAATTCTTTCGCCCTTACCTGTAAAGTGTACCCCGAGTCTGACTGCCTCTCCCTGCTGCACCTGCTCCCTCTCCGGCCTGCACCATAATCACCTCTGGCCCAGAATATTCCCTTGCCTCCTAGCTTCTCTCCTTCCACACAGTAGCCATGGGGATCTTCAAGTCATAAATTAGACCGTGTTCTTCCCCAGCTCAAATCTCACCAATGGTTTTGTTACTTTCTGAATAAAATCCAAATTATTTGCTCCAGCCTACAAGACCCTTTATGATCTGACTGCAGCAGATTTCTCCACATTTTTGTCTCCTATGATTTCCCCCCTTGCTCACTGTGCTTTTTGCTCTCCTTTGAACCCGAGCTCACTCCCACTGCAGGGCTTTGCGTGAGTTGCTTCTGTGCCTGGAGTGTCCTCCCCTGTGTTTCCTCGAGGCTCTCCTCTTCGCTGAGTCACTTGCCACCTGCCAAAATGTCACCTATCCATAGAGGCCTTCCCTTGATTCCTCTTTCTGAATTACCGGCCTGATCTTCACAGTCTGGTACATTTTTTCTCCATAGTTTATCACTCCCTGGCATTGTATATTTATTTCTTTACCCTCTACCTCCCTGATCGAAATGTAAGTTCCATGAAGGTGGGACTTTGTTGTCATCACTGCGATATCCCAGCCTTTAGAGCAGAGTATAGACCATAGTAGATGCTCAATAAACATTTATGGCAAGATTGAATACAGGATTAGATTAAGGCTCATAGATTCCTTTCACCCTGTTTCACACCTACTGCTTCTCTAGAGGTAATAATTGTAAATTGTTTGGTGACCAACTTCCTGGGCTTTTAAAAACTTATTTGTAAGGGTAGACACAATTTTTTTTTTATGATAATGCAAATTGTTCTATTTTTAAATTTTCTCTCAGTAATATGTTGTAGGCATTTTATAATGTTAGTGTCTATGTAGTTTATCTGTCAGTGTATACAGGTATAGGTAGTTCTTTTTAACAGTTTCATTGTAGCCCATGTTACGGATGGACCACGATTTATTTAACCATTTTCCTGTTAATAGACCTGTGGGTGATTTCCCCTTTTCACTGTTATCAACAAGGCTGCAGTGAATATCCTTGTACATACATCTTTGTGCCCATAGGGAATGGGTCTCAAATTGTGGAATTGCCTGGTCCATACTTTGATAATACTGCTTAATTTGTTCTCTCAAAGATTATACTGTTTTTACACACTCATCACCAATATATGAGTGCCTATTTCCTCATATCCTTGCCAACACTAAACATTACCCCACTTCCAAAGTATTTTTTAATGTTAGACAAAAAAATAATTTTTTTTAACTCTCCTATAAAAGAGAAAGCTGAAACTCTGGTAATTAAAAGCCTCACTCAAAAGTAGGCAACTAGCCACTTCCTATACTGATAAGCTCTTAGGTTTCCAGATTTAGTTAGCCTCCTTAGTAAAGACAGACAGTTTTGCCCTGGCCAGATGGCTCAGTTGGTTTGAGCATCGTCCCACACACCAAAAGGTTGTGAGTTTGATCCCCAGTCAGGGCACATACCTAGGCTGTGGGTTCGATCCCTGGTCGGAGCGCGTACAGGAGGCAACTGACCGATGTTTCTTTCTCACATTGATGTTTCTCTCCCTTCGTCTCTCTAAAATCAATAAACATATCCTCACATGAGGATTCAAAAAGGAAGACAGTTTCTTTGGAAGAAATGGCAGAATTAAAGGAGTAAAGTGATAATTTAAGATAAGAAACATCTGCTTGTGTCAGAAAATTTCAGAATCTTCTTTCAAGTAGTAGCATTTCATAATGTACAATGGGAGATGCCAAACCACTGTCCAGGTGTCCTCATTGTTTTGCTATAAAATATCATTCCCAGATGCTTTCTTTCCCTTTCTTAAAAAGAACCTACAACAGAAAACCTCAGGTGTTCCCATTGGCTGGAGAGTTACTGGAAGTTGTAGCCCTTGGTGATTTATTATGTAACAATGCTGTGGTTTTGCCTGGGCCTTACTAGAAAGTATAGTCAAAGGACAAGAGAAGTCTTCTGTTTTGATAGCTAGGACCGGGTCCAAAACAGAAGCATAAAAATGAATAAGAAGAGAAACGCCAACCCCGAGCAGAGAGAGAACATGAGTAGCACCTGGTGCTTCGTGATGTTTGACCCAGAGCCAGGGCAAGTGTTGTTGGCTCAAGTCCTTGCCTTGCCCTCCTGGTGAGTGGTCAGGGCTGGACTGAGTCCCAGAGGGCAGCCCCTGAGTCTCCTTGATTGTCATCAGGTAGCAAGATGGGCTTGGGATGAGAGACACTTGTGTGGCATCAACGAGTTTGAAGGATTCTTTGAAATGCTCTATTTGTACCCACTCTATGAATGAGAAAACAGGTCCAGAGAGACAACACAGGTAATGGTCAGGATACTTGAAACCCGATGCTATTGAATCACGAAAAGGAAGAGTTGAGTCAAACTTTAGAGACATACCTATTTTTGGACAGAAAAGTACTCTTGCCTTGATGTTCCTCAAGCAGGAATGTCATATAACTAGCCTGTCTGCCACCCTGCCGTCCTCGCCCTGCATGGCAGACAACATTAATCAACCTTGGCTCTCTTTCCTCAGCCAAGCTCTGGCCCAGCCTGAGAATTCTTAACACAGTGCTGTAGGCGGCTAGTCATAATGTGTCTGAGTTCTCATGTGAATTAAAGTCATTTTGTACCGCCACCCACCTCCCCTCCAAGTGACTCAAGTGACTCAAGATGGTGATAAGAACCGGGGAACTTGGTTTGACTCCCGAATCTGCTTGTTCCGAACTCTGTGATCTTGGACAAGTCCCTCAGTCTTCATGGGACTGTCTCCTTATCTCGGAAATGATGGAGTTGAATTAAAGAACCTTTCAGCATCCTTCCAGATGTGAAAAATGTTATGATTCAAGGTACATAGACTTCTCAGGAGGCACTCATAGTCACAACCATGTATTTTTATAAAGACCACAGGTGGCCCTCAGGCAGTTTGTATATTACAGACCTATTTTAGCTTTCCTACCGTGTATGTTTCCAGTGTTTTCTGACTACTTCTTCTCATCTGCTCAGTCCCATTGACCCATATCTCTGAAACCACAATTTAGGGCTTCGAAAGAGAGAGAGGGAGGGGAGAAGAGTCACTTAGAACCACAGGAACTGTAGGAACCTCTTCTTGGCAATGGGGGACTTGAATGTTCTCACACACCAGGCTGCACAAATCTGTGTTTCTTGCCCACCCAGCTGCTACGGGTCTTGACTTGCTCCTTCTCCCCCTACAACCTTATGATCTGGAGGCCCCGCCAGTCAGTCAGTCTCAGCATGTGGTCCTCCAAGGGCCCCTGGCCTCCTTCCACCCCTGCTCCTTGGGTGACTTGCCTCCTTGTTTGTCTTCCAGGCCCCGCTTCCCTTCGGGCATATCCTGTTCTCTCGGTGATCACCCGGCAGCCCACAGTCATCTCTCCCCTGGTCCCTGCCACCCCGGGAATTGCCCAGGCGCTGTCCTGCCACCCCGCTGCTGAGGTTGCCTCTGCAGAGGCCCCAGGCGGTGAGGCCCCAGGCAGCAGTGAGTCAGAGACGGAGCAGCTCACTCACCGGCAGAAGAAACCACGCCGGAGTCGGACCATCTTCACTGAGCTGCAGCTCATGGGCCTGGAGAAGAAGTTCCAGAAGCAGAAGTACTTGTCCACCCCAGACAGGTGAGGACACAGGGAGGGAGCTGTCCGCAATTTAGACTCTTGAGAAGGGGAGGCTCCTTTTGCTCTCACAGTGGGACGCCTAGGCACGAGGACTGTTAGAGAGATGTAGGACACTCTGTCAGGATTCTAGTCCTTGGCCCACATCACCTCTGCCTTGGTTCGACAGCATCCAGCCCCCGTGAATTCATCTCATTAGGTCCTGGAGGAACCTGCCTGTTGCCGAATTGGTACTGCTCACCATCTCTCCATATTTTCACTAAACTACTCCAGTATAACAAGTGAAGTAGAGTTTAGAAGATGGATGCCCAGGCTCTCAGTTGGGGAGCAGGGTTGGTTTATAAAGTCACCCACACTTAGGAGCAGATGCAATGGACTAAATCTGGGACTGGGATCCAGGGTCTCAGAGCTCACCTCACTCTCCAGCTCTGTCCTGGCCCAGTCGGCCACCTGGCTCCTGATGGACAGGCTGGGTTGATGGGTTTGGGGAACTGTCAGATGTCCGCGTGATTTGATGACTAGCAAACTAGAACCACTTGGCTGAGGCCGACAAGGACCTGGATGACATCTCCTTCTTTAAACCTTTTTGAGATCCAGATGAGGGTGGCTGGGACTCCCACTTTACTCAGAGGCTTTAGCACCTCACCCCCTTTCTTTAATTTAGTATCTTAACTGAAACACGTCCATGAGTGCGTGTCTTATCAGGTTCCCCAGACTCACTCTGGACCTCACCATGAACCTATTTTTATTGGGAGTGTTTTCCAGGAGAAATGGAAGGAAACGCAAATGCATCTCTTAAGCTATTTAGTAGCTGTGTGATAAAAAATACAAGTGAGGTCTGCAAATCACTGACTAAAAGAGAATTTGTTAACTGATTCAATTAGTTGAGCACCATCAGCTATTTGCTGAGGGTCTTCTGTACCAGGCACTGCGGGAGGGATTATAGTCCCAGAAAGTACTAGACAGAAGTCCTGCTCCTGAGGAGGTCTCAGGGAAGGGTGTGACTGCCACACTACAACCTGGTGAGCTGGGTGCTGGTGCCAGTATGTGACCGAGGGCAATAGGAGCACACAGATGTTGTTGTGTGTCAGGGGGTTAGAGAGGGCTTCTCAGAGCAGGCACCATTTAGGAAGAGCTTTGATTGCAGGACGGAGAGCCATGTCACTTCAGAAGGGATGTCACCCCAAAGGCACAGAAGCATGACTCTGGGCATGTTGAGGGAACTGCGAGGGGTCAGGACATCTCCAGCTAAAGGTGTCACTGGGGGTGTGATGGGACATGAGGCTGCAGAAGTGAGAAGAACTCATTTGCCAAAAGATGTGCGCTTTGTTGTTCAGGGCACCCATCAGCAGCCATTGAGAGCTGGAAGTGACATGGCCGGACTTTAGAATCCTCACATTGCTCGCACCATAAATGATTGATTAGAGAGGGATGACATAAAGCAGAGATACCAGGGAGTCTAGGGGCAGCCACAGGAGGTCCAAATGAAGGTGGTCACAGTGGGGATAGAGAGGAGAGAGAATAGGTTGGAGAACAAATTTGAAGATGGGATGGACAGAATTGGCATTACCACAAAGAAGGGAAACGAGAATCGAGCATTCTGTGGTTCCTGGATTGGGCCACCAGGCATGCAGGGTTACCATTAACTGAAGTTAGAAGGCTGAGGACAGAATGCGTTTTGTGGAGAAAGAGTGAGTCCTGTTTAGACGTGAGCATTTGGAGTGCTGTCAGGTGGACAGTGGAGACAGGTCTGTGAATTGGGGATTAAGAGATGTGATCTCTAGGTATTAAATGGCTATTTTGATGGCCCAGCATACAGTGAAGAGCCTCATGTACTAGGGCAACCAGATGGAGTGGGCACCATGTTTTATGAATCTTGTGGTGGTCATTCAAAGGCCTTCAATGTGCATGGGTACAATTTTAGGCTTACTTTCAAGAGGTCAAGCATTTTTTTAAATAGAAGTGTTAGTTCCCAGTAAACCTCCTGGGGCTTCCTGATACCTGCCCAGGCACCTCTCAGGTGACTTACACAGGATTGATTCACTTGTCTGGTGGGGGAGGGCACCATCTGGCTGGCACCGAAGCTGCCGCCTTAACCTGCCCTCTCCGATGTTCCTCACCTCTGTACGTGACGGTGACCAGGGCCAGGAGCACGCCCGCCTCCCACAGCCCTCTCCCTCTTCCTCATTGTTTGTTTCTCCAGTTTCCTAGGTGACTCCATTTAAGTGAATATGCAGGGAAGTGAGAATGTATAACGGTGGCAGGTAATGAGAGAAAGCTGATGACAGTGAAGTGTGTTTCTGCAGCCAGAGTGAGTCAAGGGTGCATTTTTCCCAAGTGAGCTAATGCCATTTGCTAACGCAGTGGCAGAGCTGTGAGCTGAACCTTCTGCTGAGAATTGCACCTGATGGCCTCAGGTGAACTGGCTCCAAGGCACAGTGAGAGCCCACCTGTGTCTAGGGAGGCCTGGGAGACCAGAGTCTATGGGGTGGACCCCTGGCATCTTGGTTCTTAATGAATGACTTGCTTCCTTCGTGAGGAGAGCTGAGTGTTCTTGGCACTGGGAGTTTATTAGCTTCAGTCTGTTAATCACCTTCAATAAAACTGTCAGCTCTCAGTAGCGCTTTTACCGGGACAACCAGATGCATGTGAGTGCAGCTCTAAGACAGAGTCTGAAGGCCTTTGAAGGAAGACTGTTTTTATTTTCAGAGATTTAAATTGTGCACTCTGGTCAAAGCAGGGGAGCAGCGGCATTTGGGAGTGGAAGAGTTAGCACCTGGAGCCTTCATTGCCTGTACCCACCGCTCTTCCTGATGGGAAGATGTTGCTCATGGGCCCTCAGGTAGAGAAAGTTGCAGCTGAGAACTCACACCTGAGAGTCCCCATGGCTCAGCCTGGTGGCCGTGGGGGCCTGTGTGAGATAATAGACCTCGATCCACAAATCTCAATCCTCAGAAACCCAGGGATCTTCAAAAATGGTGGTCACTGCTTAAGCTGAATCAAGGGTGCTCAGCCCCAGTTGCTGTTTTAGAAGTCCACACTGCCTCAGGGACCAGGGCTGGAACCACGCAGGGGCAGCTGATGTTGGCTTGGGAAATGGTCCTTCCAGTTATTTCCCAGGTAGACCTGGGATTCTTAGCAACATAAGTCAACAGCTACATTATTGAGGACTGAGGTTGAAAGTCAGGTTCCCTTTCTCATTTCGTCTGCTTCTCTCGGACAAAGCGCCCTTGCATTTTCTTCACAAAAGCCCACACAAGAGCTTCCCTTTGACAGATCTAACCTGCACCAAAAAATAGTGGGTGGAGGTGAGCCCTCACCCAGGAGGAAGCATACAAGTCTGATGTGAGTAGATTTGAATCCCGGCTCCACCTCTTCCTCTAGGATCAGCTACCAGGGGCCAGCACATTATTTTTCTGTGCAGGGCCAGAGAGAAACACTGATTTGAAAGAACCTAAGCACTGCTATGTTCACTGCAGCGTTATTTACAATCGCCAAGATTGGAAGTGGCCCAAGGGTCCCATCAGTAGATGAGTGGATAAAACAACTATGGGACATTTACACAATGAAATTCCACTTGCCTGTAAAAAAGAAGAACATTTTACCCTTTGCCACAGCATGGAGGGACCTGGAGAACATTTTATGTTACGTGAGATAAGCCAGTCAGAGAAAGACAAGTACTATGTGATTTCACTCAAATGTGGAATCTAATGAACATACTGAACTAACAAGCAAAATACAGACAGACTCACAGATAGAGAGCAGGATGGGGGGTGGAGGTTTGGAGAAAAACAAGAAAGAACTCACGGACACGGACAACAATGTGGTGATTGTGGGGGGAGGGGGGAGAGGGAGGTGGAAGAAGGTATAAGGGGCATAAATGGTAATGAAAAAACACAACAAAAAATCAACTATTTAAAAACAAGAGTAAATATTTTAGGCTTTGTGGCCCATATGGTGCCTGTCAAGATTACTCAACTCAGAGGCTGTAGCATGAAAGCGGCCATAGACAATGTGTGAACAAATGAAACCTTTATTGGAACAAATGTGTTCCAATAAAACTTTATTTACGAAAACAAGCAGCTGACAGGATTTGGCCATGGTTTCCAAGAGATTCTAATCTCTTTGAGCCTCAGATCTCTCATATGTAAAATGGAAATAAGTATACCTATTTCACAGAACTGTGAAAGGAATAAGTAAGACAAAACATTGTCAGGGGCTTAGCACATAGCCTGGCACACTGTAGTACTCGGGAAATATTTGCTGTGTTGTTGGCATTTGCTCCAACAGCTCACCTCTCAGGAATGGCTTTGACGTTCAAGACCTTTCAGAAGGCTACAAAGAAATGCAGAACTGTTAGCAGTAGACTGGGAAGGAGGAGGGGCTGCAGATGTACTGTTTCTTGTGGAATCTGGCATTATGACAATTCAGGGAAGCTACTGTGACTCAATCCATCAGAAAGCATTTCTGAGCCCTAGTTCTGGGGTTAGAATGTGATAGGCATTTTTGTGGTCACAAAAGAAGCAGAAGATGTACTCTGCTCTTGCAGTTGAGTTAGGGAGGCAGCAATAACTGATGTGAAGCAATTGGAGACCAGCTGAGAACTGGGAACCCCCTGGGTGGTGGCTGACCCATGGGTGGGGATAGAGGTGACAACCTGCATGAGCTGGGGATGTCAGGAGGCTCCCTCCGCAGGAGGTGGGACTTGAGCTGGATCTGGAGGGAGGAAAATACGGCCTTGCCTTTCCTTGCCAGTATAAGTTCTGAGTCAGAATCTTTAGTTTGTATAGAATCAGAGTAAAGACTGTCAGGCTAGGAAGGACTTTGCAGTGAAGGCTCAGAAAGTATTTTCAGATACAACGTAGACAGTCTCTGGTCATGGGCATTCATTTCTAGCTTCCCAGAGTTCCATCCATAGGGTGTTTTGGAAAGAAAGCAAAGCTCTCTGAAGAAGAAGTGGTTTAATGGGGAAAGTTTGAATTTTGATAGCAGTGCCTGGAACCACTGAACAGAGCCCCATCTCTACTGCCCTTTCTCTTCTTCCTCATCTTTCTTTTGCGTCTTATGCCTTCTAGGTTGGACTTGGCCCAGTCTCTGGGACTCACTCAACTGCAGGTGAAGACTTGGTATCAGAATCGCAGGATGAAATGGAAGAAAATGGTAAGAAAGAAGAGAGTGAGTTTAACCACGTGCCTGTCCTGGCGGGGTAAATTCTTCCTGCAGGGCTGGGAAGCAGGTGGGGCGGCCCATTCAGTGGTTTGGGCTCCAGAGATCGGAAGGCCTTTTATGGTGCTGGCTGGGAGGGGGGCCTGTGAACAGAAGGATAAGCCATTCTTCCTGACCTGGATTTCCTGACCAGAAGGATATTCTTTTCCACCATTTCCTTAGAAATAACAGAAAATGAAAACCCACAAGCTTCTCAGTTGCTAGATTTAACCCCACCTGCTAGCCTTTGCAAAGACCTTCCTTCCCCTCCCACTTGTGGCTAAGAATAGAAGCCAGTGCTTTGTTAATGATGACTTTTGGGATGCATCTGTTCTCATAGCTGGGTGTCCCCTAGTGCAGTGATTCTCAGACTTCAGTGGGCATCAGGCTAACCTGAGTGGCAGGTAAAAATGCAACGCTTCAGGCTCCCCCCAATATTCTGATCCCGTGTCCCAGGACAGCCCAGGTGGGAACGGGCGCGTTAGCAAGCGCTCAGCTTCCTCTGATGCACATGGTAGAGTGTGTACGGTTTCCCAAGTGCAGATCTACTGCCTAACTCATGAGTCATTTCATCTTTGTGTTTTAAATGAACTTGTTAGAATAAATATGACTTTTAAAAAAGGATAAACATCTACATTTTGAGGAACCAAGTTTCATAGCAGTTTCCCTCACCCCTTTCTTTTTAGAGGAATGTTATTTCAAAATCTTCCAAAGTAGCTCAGTGTTTCATTTCCAGTTTTGTAAACCATAAGGAACAAGGTCAAAGCCCAGAGAGAAGAGGCAGAGAGGATGCAGGCGGGAAGCTCTGCTCTATTCTTTAGGGACCAGGGACCAGGGCCTCTGACCTGAGCCTTTCTCGTGTCCTTGCCAAATCTTACTGAGCTTTTCTCCTCTCACATGGGCCGGGTGGTCCAGGCCTGCCTGTCTCATGTTCTAATTTGCTAACTTATCTGATCACAAGCCATATTTTCTAAGGACAGACTTGAATATGAAGTTTTTCACCTTTACTGAAAAACTGAGATCTCCCCAAGCTAGTTCTCCCCCCCAAAAGTTAATATTTTAAAATAGGTAATAGGTATGAAGACATTTTCTCAGTTTTGCGTTGTTGTCTAATAATATTTCTTCTTAAAATTTTAGTTCTCGTTATACCTGCTAATGAGGAGAAAACTAAGTAAATAAGTTACAAATGAATATTAATGGAAACACTAGAAAAAAGCCAACAAGATAGCATTTGTTAAATATCCTGAAAGGAATTTCTGGGCAAATCTCATGATTTCCTCTGGGGGGTCCTGACCTTGAAGAGAGAAAGGTTTTCAGCTGGAGGTGGCTGGGCTCATGCAATGCTCTCGAAGTGGGGTGGAGAGCTGGTTGCATGTACAAACCTATATTGCATGAATCAACAAATATGCAATTAGTGTCTCTTGTGAACCATGCCTCGTCCTAGGCACTATAGGAAGTAATGAAATAAAATAAAACCCTTAATAAGATTTATGATCTAGTTGAAGAATCAAGGTCCAGCAAGCAGCTAAGGAGGGACATTATTAAGTACCGGTTGTTTACTTAAAGGTTTAGTGCCCCATCAGTGTTCAGAAGAGAGGTGTTGGGGACAGCTGCAGGGAGCAGTTGAAATCAAAGGATGAATGGGATTCCATAAATATATAGTTACTCACACTTCTAGAATGCTAAGATACTCCTGAGACCTTTTGGGGGATCGATCTCTGGAAGAATCAGATTTGGGAATTAGACACACCGGGCCCTGTTCCCATGCTTGCCCCTCCCTGGCTGATTTTGGACAAGTCCCTTCACTGCTTTCTGTGCAAGTTCTACCGCCCACCTCCTTCCTTGTCAATCATCACCATCAAAATCAATATCTCCCAAGCGGCAGAGGCACTGTTTGAATTGGTTATCAGCAATCTCTCCGTGAGTCAGATGATTAACGAACTGACAGCCCGCCATCTCTGCCAGCACCACCCAGTGCCCGTGGGACGACGCGTGTGCCTTGGGCTGTGATGTCACTTGTTTTTCACCAGCCACTGTGCTGCCGGCAGAGCTGTGGGCCGGTTGCTAATGGTTATCAATGTCGTATAGAACGAGATGGCAGGGACGCAGCAGACTGAACCTCAGAGAGCCCTCCACGGGCCAACCAAATTCAGGGCCCTTTCAGAAACAAGAGTGCCGAGGTTTCAGTTAACTTCAGCAATCATTCAGTGAGTGCTGGCAATAGAGGTGCAAAGATCAGACATGAACCCATCCATTAACAAATAAAATTAGAAAAGGTACTCAGTCGAGTGGGGGAGACACACCTGTAGACTAGTGATTACACAGAGGGACCAGGGCCACAGCAGAAGCACTCGCAGGGTTTGGAAGCAGCGTGGAGAAGGGAGGGCTTTACAGAAGAGGTGCCATCTAAATTGGTCTTAGTGGATGAAGAGAAATGTGCCAAGTGAAGGTGGGAAGAGTGTCACAGGCAGAAGAAAGGGACAGAGGTATTTGGGGGCACTTGAAGTACTTTAACGTGCGGGGTGTTGTTCAGTTGTGGGTCTGAGTTCTGACTCCCCCAGAGCGGCAAGGCATTGTGGGGAATCCTGATTGCTTCATGTATTTTCCTGGTGAAACTCTTTCAAGGCTATCTCTTCAGGTACTGGGAAGGAAAAGAAAAAGATAATTGGGTAATAAAGATGTCTCAAGGCTAGTAACCTAATTGGAACTGGAAAAAGATTAGCACTTGATTCTCAGAGTTATTCACACGGCTGCCAAGGACAGCGCTGCCAAAACCAAGATAGCATCTCTGACGGGTTTTTACCGGTCAGCATTTGTAACCTATAGCGGGTTGGGTAAATCTCAGCTTGCACATGAGATGGGACGCTCTATTCCCTTTCTGTTTGGCTTTAGTTCCAGTAGGACTCCCAGTGTTTTGCAACACACCGAAAGAGCCTCGTTATCAGTGATCTTTTTCAACTCTGAAATACAGTACACACAGAATTCTGCCCTGTGAGGGGATCCAGAGGGATGCAACCTTCCCCATTGCCGAGCTGGGTGGGCCCCATGCCATGTGCCTACATCATGTTTTGCACTGAAAGCCTCCAAATAATGAGTGATTCTGTGAAATTGCTACCAGTTGCTATCTATGTAATCTTGGGCAGGTTCCTTAACCTCTGTGTACCTGTTTCCTCATCAGCAAATGCCTAGTATGCAGTATTAACTGAGCCAATCCCTCTAAAACTTAGAAAAGTGCCTGCCGCATAGTATATAACCAAAAAATATTAGTTGTGACTCTTCTTCTCACTATTATTATTTTAAAAATTATTTAGCTATTCACAAAATTCACGTCTCCAGAGGATCCAGGCTTTTGGAGGCCCTAAGAGATAAGCCAGGTTCGTGGGACTCCGGTTAAGAGCAGTCCTGGTTGTCTGTGCTTTCTCATCCCCCCCACGCCAGCATTGCCCCTGCTGTGCCTCTGGGCCTGTGGGACAGTGGAACATCCCATCCTCAAGTGGAGATTGGAGAAAACCTGCTAAACAGTGTGCCAGGGAGAGATTCATGCCAGAGAATCTGCTCTTGCTTCTCAGCTCCGTGGAAACAGCCATCAGTTATAGGGCTGTCACTTTTCCATGGAGCTGCAGATAAAGATGGAGAAAAAGGAGCACAAAGCACTCTGGGTAATGAATGTATGGCCCAGGGTCTGCTGGGAGATGGGGTAATTAAATATTGGAAAGTCAGAAATAACAGCAGCACAATTTATGCATCCCTCGCACGTTACGCACAGTTAAATACTGGTAAGAGTGTTTGATTCCAGGGGTCACAGGTTTTGTGTTCAAATCTTAGGCCTGCCCTCTGCTTGCTCTCTGACCATGATGAACCACTTCTGCCTGCCCTGCTCACGTTTCTGTCTGAATAATGGGGGAGGTACAAGGCCCCTCCCTGTGTTGACGTTTTGGACTTCCTAGTCGAACCATCTCGCTCCCACCTAAGCACCTTGGAAAAGAAGCAAAGGCCTTGTCCTGACACCCTTAGCACTAGGTCACTGGGATATCTAGTTTTAGAGCTCAGACGAGGGCCGTCAGCAGACATGGCAAGTAGAAGTAGATGATGTGCTGGGTGATTTTCCGAGAGACATGTGACCTTGTGTGCAATGGGGTGTCTGACCTCTCACAACCAAGGAGACTAATTTGGCTCTAGGAATAATGGAGGAGCGGGGGGTCCTGGGAGAAGGGCCACAGGGTGCATGAGAATGTGCAGCTCCTGGTGCAGGGTGATCGTGAGTTAATTGCATGTGGCAGGTGTGCTGAAAAGCAGGAGGCCAGAGGTCAAGTGCAGAAAGCAGCCAAGAGTATAGTTATCTCCTAATGATTGCTTGCACTGGAATGTTTTATTCCATTTAGAAAATGGTGTGATTGTTTTGAAATGTGTGTGTGTGTGTGTGTGTGTGCGTGTGCGCTGGAGGGAAACAGCCAGGTGGGGCTGATCCTAGCTGTGTGGGTGGTGTTCTCTAATTGCTGGGCCGGACTTTCTTTTGCCAATTAGGTGGCTTCCTTAGGCCTGCCCTTTTATAACATGATTACTACGTGGGGAAACTTAATTTTGTATAACCTCTTTCATACCCAGTGGATCTGCTTTCAACATTTCAATTCCATCTTGGCACATTCAGGCGCTTTCAACAGGCTGCGCTGAAATCAAAATCAGATACTGATTTAAGTGAGAAAAAAATACAGGGATGTTCTCTCCCCAAAGGTGGATTCTGTCAGTACCTATACCTTGTCAGAGGTCCCCTTCAGATCTGTGTGTTTGGGTGGGAAGTGCGGTGGTTGAGCAGACTCCCAGCTAAAAGGAGGTGTTTATTCAGAACGTATGGTTTTCCTCATACTGTACACAGAAGTCAGCTCAAGATGAATCAGAGACCTAAGTGTGTAAGCTAAAACTATAAAACTCATAGAAGAAAATATGAGTAAATATTCATGACCTTGGGTTCGGCAAAGCCTTCTTAGATATAACACCAAAAGCACATATAACAAGAGAAAAAAATAAATCAGACATCAGCAAAATTAACAATTTCCGTGCTGCAAAGGAGATCATCAAGAAAGTGAGAAGACAACACGCAGAATGGGGGAACATATTTGTAAATTTTGTATCCGGTAAGAGACTTGTGTCCAGAGTCTATGAAGAACTTACAACTCAATAATAAAAGGAGAATCAAATTTGAAAGTGGGTGAAGGATTTGAATATGTGTAGACATGTCTCCAAAGAAGACACACAACTGGCACATGAAAAGGTGCTCAGCTTCATTAGTCATCAGGGAAATGCAAATCAAAGGCACAATAATACCACTTCACACCCACCGGGTTGGCTATAATCAAACAAACGTCTGATTATAGGAATACACCGTCTCAGGAATACGTAGTCAACAAATCTTCAGTGACTGCATAGAGAGTTAGTTGGAAGTTACATGTTTGGAGAGCAAAAAGCAAGGAATAGATGCAGGATTTACCTTGAAGGAGCTTTGTTCAGATGGGAAAGATAAGAGTAAGCTAGGTGTGTAAGTAGCAAAAATATATCAATTAAAAATGGAAAAATATCAGTTAAATCCATCTGGTCTAACGTATCTTTTAATGCCGCGTTTCCTTGTTGCTTTTCTGTCTGGAAGATCTATCCACTGATGTCAATGAGGTGATAAAATCCCTACTATGACTGTAGTGCTGTTGGTCTCTCCCCTTATGTCCATCAATATTTGCTTTATATATTTAAGTCCTCCTATGGATGCGGGAGTTTCCAGGAGTTATATCCTCTTGTTGGGTTGATCCCTTTATCATTATGTAATGTCCTTTGTCTCTTATTATATCCTTAGTTTTGAAGTCTATTTTGTCTTGATATAAATATTGTTACTCCATCTTTTTTGTTTGTTTGTTTCTGCGGGCATGAAATATCTTTTCCATTCCTTTACTTTCAGTCTATTTGTGCCTTTTGATCTGAAGAGGGTACTTGTAGACAGCATATCGTGGATCTTGCCTTCTTATCCATTCAGCTACCCTATGTATTTTGATTGGAGCATTTAATCCACTTATATTTAAAGTGATTATTAATGGATATGTTGTTATTGACATTTATTATTTATATTTATTGTTTTCCCCCTTCTTTTTAAAGAAGTCCCTTTAACATTTCTTGTATTGCTGGTTTGGCAGTGATGAACTTCTTTAGCTTTTTCTTGTCTGGGAAGTTCTTTATCTCTTCTTGAGTTTTAAATGATAGCCTCACTGGGTCAAGTAATCTTGGTTGTAGTTCCTGGCTTTTCGTCACTTTGAGTATTTAGTGCCAATCCCTTCTGGCCTGCAAAGTTGCTGTTGAGAAATCAGCTGACAGTGACAGACTCCTGGGAGTTCCCTTGTAGGTATATAACCGCCTTTCTCTTGCTGCTTTGAAAAGAATCTCAAGATTCTCAATTTGTCTTTAAGCTTTGCCGTTTACTTATGAAGTGTCTTTCTGTGGACCTCCTTGGTTTCATCTTGTGTGGGCTCTCTGTGTTTCTTGGGCTTGCGTGTCTATTTTCTTCACCAGGTTAGGGAAGTGTTCAGTCATTATTTCTTCAAACAGGTTCTCAATCCCTTGTTCTCTCTTCTCCTTCTGGTTACTTCTATGATGTCACACCTGATGCTGTTGCAGAGGTCCCTTAAACTATCCTCATTAAATTTTTAAAAAATTTTCGCTGTTCTGAATGGGTTTTTTTTTTGCTACCTTGTCTTCCAAATTCCTGATTTAATCCTCTACTTCATCTAGTCTGCTGTTGATTCCTTCTAGTGTATTCTTCATTTCTGGCTGGGTTTTAAAGAAAAAATTATTTTTGTGTCTTTTTTTATGTTTACTATCTCTCTGTTGAAGTTCTCACTAAGTTCCTTGAGCATCCTTATAACCGTTATTTTGAACTGTGTATCTGGTAGTTTGCTTGCATTCATTTTGTTTAAGTTTTTTCTTCTGGATTTTTCTTCTTTTCTTCCATTTGGGACATGTTTCTTTGTCTCCATATTTTGGCTACCTGTCTGTGTTTGTTACTATGTATTTGGTAGAGTTGTTACATTTCGTAAATTTTTGCAAGGCAGCATCATGTAGTAGGTGTCCTGTGGGTGCTAGTGGCACAGTCTCCCTGGTCACCTGAGACAGATTTTCCTGGGGTATCCCTTGTGTGGGTTGTGTGTAACCTCCTGATGCAGTAGATCCTTGATTGTTGTTGGCATGTCAGTGGCTGGGATGAACCAGGCTTACTGGTTGTGAGGATTGGACATCAACACAGTGCACAAGATGCTGTGCAGGAGCTTGCTCCATGGAGGGGGATGTACCCCAGCAGGCTCTGGTGCCTACTGAGACCACCCTTTGGGTGTGCCACTTATGGAGCTAATTCGGCGGTGCTCTGTTGTGGTCTGAAGCCAATCACTGGATGTATTGGTTCTGGAGCCTCTTAGGAGGGGCTCCAGTGCAGGCCCCGTTCAGCTGCTGCCTGTGACTGGCCTAGAGCTACCTGGTAAGAGCTACAAAGTGATCCACGATTGGTAGGTGCCTGTGTTGGACCTGGAAGTGCCAGGGAGAAACCATGCTGCAAACTGAGTTTTGTTGCCACAAGTCCCCAGCCTGGGGAAGGTCAGCAAAAAGCATGAGGAACCTCGAGGTCTGCTGCCACCTGCCATCTGCCTATAAGTCTCAGCTGTTGAAAGAGCCTTGGGCAATACATGAGTTTGGTGGGGTGGGGTCTCAGGAATCACCAGTTTAATGCAGATTCATATTTGGCACCAGTTCTGACTGTGGGGCAACTAAGCAAAAGGCACAGGGCACCCAAGGCCAGGTGCCACCCACCCGGGGGCTGTGGATCTATGAGATTTTTCTTTTGAAAGATTGCAGCGTGGGCCAAGGCTGGTTGCCTGCTGCTGGAACAGCCTCTGGCATTGTATGGTTTGGGTGAATTGAGGCCTCAGGGGTTCATGAAGGTGGAGTGAGTGTTCAGTTAATGCAGAAACAAATTTGGTTTTATGGTAAGAGGGCTCAACACAGGAAAGATGGAGCCAACCTGCCAGCAGTGTAGGAAGACGGCTTAACACAGGGACAACGGCGGCTGTCCTTCTAGCCCTTGCCCTGTAGCCACACAAATCAATTTCTCTATATATGTTTCTGGTGCCTCCCAAGCTAGTATCCCTCTGCTAGAGCCCTTGGCGAGTGCCCACAAGTGAGCAAGTCTGTGTATGGGCCCTTTAAGAGGATGCCTGGGTTGACCTGGCCAGGTAGATCAGTTGGTTAGAGCATTGTCCTGATGCTCCAAGGTTGCAGGTTTGATCGCTGGTCAGGGAACATACCAGAATCAACCAATAAATGCATAAATAAGTGGAACAATAAATTGATCTTTCTTTTTCCCTTTCTCTTTTTCTTTCTAAAAGTCAATAAATAAGGGATGCTTGGGTTTCCAGCAGCCTTTCATCTCACCCAGGTGGACAGAATCCCTGTTGATTTTCACAGCCAGTTGCTGTGGGATCTCCCCTTGCTGGTACTGGCGCACCTGGATGAGGAGCCCAGTTAGGGGCTGGGATGCCTTGCTTTTCTGGAGGGACCTCTATAGCTGAGATATCTCTCCTGATTCTCAACTGCTGCACGTGGGTGTGGGGCCAGCCCATTTCGCGTCTCCACCCATCCTAGCAATCTTCTTAGTTATAGGACTTCTGTTCAGCTTGTCTTCAAATGGTTCTCTAGGTTGAATGTTCTATAATTTAATTGTAGTTTTGATGTGATCCTGGGAGGAGGTGAGCACAGCAGTTAGCTACTCTGCCATCTTGACTGGAAATCTCAACATCTTTGTTCTTTTTTCTAAATATTTTATTTCTTTATTTTTAGAGAGACGGAAAGTAAGGGAGAGAAGGGGAAAATATTAATGTGTGAGAAAAACATCAAACGGTTTCCTCTCACACCCTCACAACCCAGGACCTGGCCACAACCCAGGCACGTGCACTGACCAGGAATCGAACTGGCGACCTTTTGGTTGGCAGACTGGCGCTCAACCCGCTGAGCCACACCAGTCAGGGCAATAGCTTGTTCTAATTACAGAAATACTTATACATGATCATTGCTGAAAAATTAGAAAATACAGAAAAAGATAAATTAAAACATTTAAAAGTTATTCATGACCCTGACACCAGAATCAGGGTCGTATATAGCAGTCATCAAGTCCCCAAATTGAAATATGCGGGCTTATAGCCTGTTTTTCACACACACAAAAATCAATATTTTCCGTGGTATCAAGCATTCTCCTACACGGTCATTGGAATGGTCATCAAGTATTTTCCCTTTGGGATATACCATAATGATCTACTCCATCATGGTGGACATTTGAGGATAATTTTATTCCAACTTTGTGATGACTATTTTTGCAGATCAAATGTCGTCTTTGGTGACTTTCTTAGGCTGAATCAGTAGAAGTGGAATTTTTGTGTCAGAGCATACGCATTTTAGGACATTTGACTTGAATTCTCAGGTTGCCCTTTGAAAAGGTCACACCAATTATGCTTTGACACCGGAGTGTGAGTGTTTATTTCCCTCCTGACGACAAATGTTGTCTTTTTCTTTTAACTTGTCGACTTCATGATACCACATTAATGTTTTAATTTTCATTTCTTTCCTCTGTCTCGAAGTTGGATTTTTTAATGTGTTTCTGATCCTTTTATTTAATGCCGAACTATGTGCTAGTGACTGAGTACATTGAGCATTTCAAGGATGAAGATGTCTTTGTAGCCTGGAGTGACAGATTGAAGGGAGTTTTTGCCAAACTCTGTCCCTGCTGGGAAGGAATGACATAGATACCTTTGAGTGGTAAAGTGGAGGGAAGGCCTTATTTCTTGGATTTAATGACCATTTTTCTCCCATATAGGTTCTTAAAGGTGGACAGGAAGCACCCACAAAACCCAAAGGTCGTCCCAAGAAGAATTCCATCCCCACCTCAGAAGAGATTGAAGCTGAAGAGAAGATGAACAGCCAGGCCCAGAGCCAGGAGAGCCTCACGGCCTCGCAGGGAGGGGAGGAGCTCTGTGACATGCAGGAACCGAAAGCCCGTGATGTCCCCTTAGAGGTGGCAGAGGCCCCAGGCCCGCCACAGGAGTTGCCAGCAGCCTCTTCTGAACCCCCACCATCAAGCTAAAATAAAATCCTTTGAAGGGAGAGGGAGGTTGGGAGGAAGGGGAAGAGCAAGGCAGGAGAATAGGAAGAGAAAAACTCCCTAAAGCCTGGTAAACTGAGGAAGAAGGGGTCCACCTGTCTCCTTCCCTCCCACAGGTCTTGGTGGCGTGGTCATCGGTCATTGCAAGCATTTGAGGAAGACTTCCTTGTCTTAGGCCTTTCTCTTCCTGAAAGGATGCTTTAGCCACAGGGTGCCCTGCATAAAGGGAGACAGTGCCTTGGAATTGCCTGTCCCAGCTGGGGTGATGGCTGTGGGGCTGGGCACAAGCCCCACCTGGCATGCTGGAGGATGGCCCTGGCTCTCTCCCTGCCAGCCTCTGAGCAGTCAGCCATCCAAGCAGAAACATAGGAAGGACTTGGGCAGCTTGCCCAGGCTCTTTGCTGACTCAGCACTTATTTCTGTAGTTTTAAAAGAGAATTTAATGTTTTGGTTGTTGTTGTGGGGGCGGGTGGGTTGGTGAGGGCGGGCTGAAAGAACTGGGGGAAGGGAGTTCTGAGTTACTACAATTGTTTCTGAATAAAGCTTGTTTGTTTGAAGATTCGAGTGCCTTGGAACCCATTCTAAGATGGGCAGTTGACTTAAGAACCGATAAGCCTTGTTTTTCTTTCTTCATTAAGTTGCCATCCCTAAAGCTGCAATGCAGATATGTTAAGATAACTTTTATTTTTTAATTAAAAATAAATCTTCTGAAATGGTTGAGTTTATTGTTTCTTCTGGGGAGTGCATTTAACTAGTACCGAGTGTGTCTTCTGGAAACAGAGACCCAGAGAGAAAGCCTAGCTCCCAGGGCTTTAGGTTCCAGCTAGAAAAGATTGGGCCGGCCTGTGGTATCGCAATGCAGAGAGCAATGGAAGACACACCAAGCTGCCTTTGGGTGAGGAAGGAGCACTGCACATTCTGGGCTCCCAGCTTCAAGTGGTCTTACGTTTTTGGAAGAGATAATCAATTTATTTGCTTCAAAAATCAAACTATATAAAAAGAAGTCTTGCCTTCCTTCCCGCCCCCTTTAACCTACACCCTCCGGTGCCTGCAGGTAACCGCTGTTGCTGGTTTCTTGGTTATCCTTCTGTGTTGAGCCCACACTTGGATGACGGACTCTGTAACTTCTAATGAAAAATTTGAGGATCACTTGGCCAGAGGTGCTCTGTGAGGTGCTCAGGCATTTTAAATTCAAAATGCTGTCCCACTTTTCAGAAGACTGGAAAAGAGGCAGGCTCCAGACATCCTATACTGAGAACCTGACTCCGCATCTGCTTGTCATGCAGCTTGTCGTGATCGTTGTCCCTGTCACACTCGCTTGTGGTGTCCTGTAGGGCAGAGCGCCCACCCTGTGGACTGTCTGTTACTACAATAATCACATGGTCACTCTGCCCGGTGGGGGCTCAGGAAGTATAAACTGACTTTAATAATGGCCTCAGCTAGGAAGCAGAACCTGTCACTAGTTCTGGAAAGCAAAGTATCTACTTCTTTTCAAAGTGAAATAGGTACAATCTGGTTATTTTTAGTACGCTGGCCACCCAGCTGCCTCTATCAGCGGGACAATTGGAAAGTGACTGCCAGGCTGACCTTGCTAAGGCAGTGCCTTCATTGCTTTTGCCATTGAGATCGACAAAGAGAAAGCAGGTTTTTTCCTTAACTCTCATGAATAGACAAAGGAGGGAAGGATTTTGGCTTCGAGAACCAGTTTGTGCAGACCACACCCAGCCGTCTGTGTGAGGTCCCTTGTGTGGTGCGTGCAGAACGCTGTCTTCTTCACCTCTAGCCCACTCCATGTACAGTTTTATGATCCGCCTACCAGGTGCTGTCACAATGGGCCAAAGAGTATACACAGTGGCCAGAGTAAGCAGGTGGCTCGGTGCCCAGTGAGTCTTACTCCTGAGGAATTGTTCTGTCCTACTCACCCCTCCTCCTGGCCCCCAAAGGCCTTCCAGTTGGATTCTGGCTTTCTGTGACGATTTTCAGTCTCTTGTCCTGGACTCGTCTGAGCTACTCCACGGTAACTGGCATTGCTCAGATACATGTGTACATACAGTGTTCCTGAGCCTGGGTTCCGGGCGCTGTGTCTGACTTCCAGCCCTGAGTCCTCAGCCTGTCATCTTTGCTATTGTTTACTGTCCCTAGGGTTTGAAAGGATTTCAGTGGAGGGTTTAAGACCTTGGATTATCTTCTGTTTTGGAAGCCCTGAGTCCAAGGTCAAGTGCACTTATAAGCCTTGGGCCTGTCCTTCTGCCTCAGCTCTGTATGGCTTTGCCCTGTGACTCAGCATGGGGCAGGCCAGGCCTTTCGGATGCCAGTGGGCATTGAATCAGTGCCAAGCCCTGCTCCCTCCACCTCAGCCTTTCCTTTTTGCCTCCAGTTTCCGAGACTCAAGACAGGCATCCAGAACCCAAGCCCACAGGTATTCTATGAATCGTGGTAAATAGGTGGTTCCCCGGCACTCAGGAGTTCCCTCCACGGAGCAGTTTCCTAGCTTTCTCAGTCCCCAGGGTCATCTCTACGTTTTCAGGCCTTGCTACACACAAGCCTCCTTTCTCTGACATCCAGAATGGTGATCCCCTGAGGGTTCAGGGTCTTATCTGGGAGTCTGGTCAGCTGGTGCTTTTTGAAGTTTTCCAGAGGAAGGGAGCTGGCAGAGGAAAACTGACCTGCTCCGTGAGGAGTGGAGTGCACCTTTAACAAGCTCTTTGAGCTGATGCTGCGCCCCTTGCCTTGTGAAATAGGCTATTTCCTCTGGTTTTACAGGAAGCTCATGAGTCCAAGAGAGGTTGTCTTTCCCTGGATGGGAGTTGGAGCCGAAGCCCAGGGCCAGCCCACCGCCGGCCATGGTCATTCGCAGCCTTCTCTTCTCCCACGCCAACAAGTCTGTGCCTTTTCGGGGGCCACTGCTGCTGCTGCTGCTGCTGCTGGAAATGCTTTCAGCAGCAGTCTGCTCCCTGTAGTTCAAATTTGTCCTAATGCAGGGAGGGGGGCCGGGTGGGGACATTGCTTCCCCAGTGATACAAGGTGAGGCAGCCAGGAATAGTGCCTCTGCTCCCATGTCTTATGTTAGAAAGAAGGGACTCCTGGAGCAGGCGCTGGCCTCTAGGAAGGGGTCCAAGGGTGCCAACCAATGAGTCTGTGTTCCCAGTCACTGTGCCCTCTGATTTGCCTCTATACAGGTCACAGAGGTATGTGGAGCCTCAAACCATTACCAAAGGGGTCTCATGCTCTGAGCCCTAGGCCCTCAAACTAGTCTGAACAAATCTATCAGAAACTGATCTTAAACAGACTGGTTTCAAATTTTTCTCAGAGACTGGTTAGTTCTAGAACGGTCTTAGAGAGGGTGAATGGGACCTATGTGACTGTGTTCCCCTCCCCAGGTGCTTAGAGTTCCCCTGCCAGTGTCACCACCTGTGAACCTGGTGGTGCCCTGCGCCCTGGCTCAGGCTGGGGCCAGGTAGGGAGCTCTTTTTTCAACGGGCTGTGCTTAGTCAGCCTGCTTGCATGTTGTCCACTCCGCAGAAAATCAGCAAGGACTTTGCCAGACCAGATTGAAGACCATCCCAAAGGGCTCTCTCCCAACATCTCTCCTGCCTGGGTCTGCTGTTAGGTGATTGTCTGATTCTCTGGCCACTTTCTGCAGGGGCTGCCTAAGGCCTACCCCTCATCATACCTGAAAGCTCCTTTGAAGGGTGGGAAACAGGAGAGCTGAAATGAGCTTTGTACAAAAAGCAAACGTGTTCCTAGGGATTTCTGTGCCCGTTCACATCAGGCCTGGAGGAGCTGCTGCCACTCTGTGTGTGTGTCCGCCAATAGCCCCTCCACGCTCTTCTCAGTTGCCCTGCTGAGTATGGCATCTTCCAGACACAGAGGCTGCTGCCCCATCCTGGGAGTCTCTCAGTCCTGCTCCCCGAGGCTGTGCCCCAGCCTGCTCTGTGCCCACCTGTCCTTGTTCCTACCTGCCTTGGCTCCCTTGTCCCTTCTTCCCCACATAAGCATTTGAGGCTACCTCTTCCTTAATCAACCTTGCCTCTTCTCCAATCTGATCTCACCAATTCCTCTCCATGCACCCTTGGTCCTGGTCAATGTGGCCCTGCCTGCCCCATTCCCAAAGAGGACACGGATTCATTTGGTTTCCCTATTAGAAAGTAAACTGCTCGAGGCAGCTTCTTTGTCCTGATCCCTTCTCCCATGCTGCGGGTCCTAAAGGCCCATAGACAGACAATTCGAGGCTCCAGATACTCCTGGTCTCCTGCTGACATCTCCCTGGGTGTCCAGAGGTTTCGTGCTCCCTGCAGTATGGCGGGCACAGCCCGCTGCCGTGAAGCCTTGAGCCCCCATGTGGCGAAGCGACTTCCCTGGTCATTGATCACTGTTAGGATCACACTCATCGGCTGCAGGGCTGGGGGTTGCCAACACCTTTCAGAGGCAAAAGGGAAGTCAGAGCCCAGTCTCTTTGCCACCTGCAGAAACATTCCCATCACCCGAGGGCAGGGATGCTGGGCCCATTTCCCCAGGGACAAGAGGGTGAGGGCAATGGGGAGCCTGTCCTTGAAGGCCCCCATGACCAAGGGTGAGTTCACCCCCATATCGCTGACTCCCTTGGGAGAAAGGTATTTGCTGGGCTCTGAAGAAGAGACCCTCAGCGTTTCCCTCGAGGGGATGGCGGGCGGCGTGCAGCAGCCAGCCTGGGACGAAGACAAACGCCCACAGAGGCATTTGTCTGAGACAAAAATCAACCGTGCCCAGGCCCAAGTGCTCCCTGGCAGCTGGCAGTGTGCTGGTCGGGCTGATGCAAGGAGGTGGCTGAAGAGAGGTGAGCTCATCCTGGAGAATGGCTGGAAGGTCATAGCCGGAGTCAACTCTAACACCCTGGGGTGGGCAGTACCTAGAAGCGCCCTTCCCACCTGCTGTGGAGGGAACTGGGAGAGACGGCAGGGGCTTGAGAGGGGCCCCGAGCCATCTGGGGTCAGAAGATTCCGCCCTTAGAAAGGGCCTAGTTAAAGAACAAGTACAAATGACCCATGGACATGGACAACAGGGTGGGGATTGACTGTGGGGGTGGGGAGAGCAAGGGGGGAAAACTGAGACAACTGTAATAGAAGAACGATAAAAAGAAGAAGAAAAAAGAAAGCAGCCATAAGCAGGGTTTGCCACAATTCAGGTCAACAGGTATTCCCGAAACACCTGTCTGTGAGGTGCACTGTGCTAACGGGGTTGGGGGGGGGGAAGGGGGGGCAGGAACATACCCCCACGCTCAATAATAAGCTTGAATCTTCTTGGAGAAATGAGGTTTTTGCATTGTTTACACCTGCCCTCCCCCGTGAGGTGGTGTTCTTTCAGGGCAAGGAAGGTGATTCATGGGATATACATCCCTAAGCACGTCCTCAGCAGGCCAGGCCCGCTAAGAGAGGGTGAGTGTATGAGGCCCCTTGTGCACCTGGAAGGTGATTAACACTGGAACAACAGGTGTTTGCTAAATTCACCTGAATATGCCTCTAATTCCAGGTTGTCACTCAAATGCTGGGTGGAGGACGGTCTGGGGAGGGCAAAAAGCTCCTGGTAATACCACTTGTAATCTGGGTGTGGATCCCAAAGGGAAGGCGGTTGGACACCAGCCTGTTTCGGCTTCATTGCGTTTTTCGTCTGCCTCACCAGTGGGCAGTGGCTGCGGTGGCCTTCCCTGCCTCCTCTCCTGTCACCTGGCCTGCCCATCCCACTCTGTTCTGAAGTGGCCTGTACCTGACTGCCCTGCTGTCCGCCTCCGGTGAATCCTGGTCAGCAGTGGCCAGGAGGGGATGGCCAGACGCTGCTTGCCGAGGGGCTGCGGTCAATCACCGTGACAGGCTCCTTTCATACCTGACCTCCTTTCTTTCCCAAACCCTCTTCCCTGCTGTTTATTTTTGTAGCAGATTTATTAGACACACAGTTAAGTGCCCATTTAGCTCTGCAAACTGTCATCACGCCTGCTTTATGAATAGGGCCATTCACTGACAAAAGCCTCTAAACATTTTTTAAAGAGAAGGTGGGGAGGAACGAGGGGGAAGAAGTGGGGGGGGGAACAGTGCCCGGGGTCAGTGAAGAAGCCAAGAACAACCGAAACCCAAGCACCGGCCTCTCCTAGAGCTCAAGAATGTAACAAGGGCCCTCAGAGTTGCCTTGAATCACCCTGTTCATCAAGACATGTGTCATCTCTCCTGCAGGACGCTGGGGTCTAGAGTTCACTCCTTTGTCTCAGCTGCCTGAGGGCATACCGCTGGGGCGGGCTGAGCCGAGGCTGTGCACCTGCTCAGCACGGTTGCCAAGAAGCTCAAGGCCTGTCAGGCTGAGTCCTTGCACTTTGGGAACCCTCCTTCTGCTTCTGCCCAGGCTCCCCTCCTTCAGGTGGCGTTTCTTCTCCAGCATCCAGCTGCTTGGACACACACGCGCCCCGCAGAGAGTTGCAGGACCCCGGTGCCATGTCTTTGATTTTACGCCAGGCCCGCGATGGGGACTATTTGCATCGTCGCTTTTCATCACCTCTGCAGCCCTCTGAGGTAGGCACTGTTATCACCTCCACTCAGAGACGGGGAAGCCGAGAGAACGAGGTGGACCACTCACCTGGGCCAACGTCCTTCCTACTCCCGAACGGGCCCTGTGCCTACTTGTAAGGAGGCTGAGCTGACCAAGCCTGATCTCGGGGCAAAGTACTGACGTAGACCGACCATGTGCCCCTCAGCTTCCCCCGCACATGCCTCTGCCTCTATTCCCTCACCACTGTCACTGGGGTATGTCTCACAATGTGGGGTGCAGACAATGGACCTCCAGTGCCCCAAGTATGAATGATCGAGCCCTCCATCCATCCACCTGGACCTGCAACAGTATAGGCCTGTCACCTCTTTTATTGTGTGTAGTCCTCGGTGTGGGAGTGTGCCATCATCTCTTTTTGCAGTGACCTTGGAAAGGGGTGCCAGCACTGGGAGCAAATTTGGAGGGAGGGGGCATATCAGAAGCACAGTAACAGACCAGGGTCCTCACCATGGAGCGGCAAGCAGTGCCAGAGGGCATTGGTTTTTACCCCTGAGTGGGAGGGGCTCAGATAGGAGCTTGTCGAACCTAGGCAGGAGTGCCTAGGATGCCGACTCCTCTGATCTGGCTCTGGATGCAGATGCTGCTTTCTCAGCGGTTCTTGGAGTTACCTCTGAGGTCTAAGCCAGGCTTGGAGACCTGGCTCTGGACCCAGAGCCTTGTGCTTCTGCCCTTCAGAGGCCCTGGAGCTACTTTTCCTTTTCCTGCTTCTCCCTACTCCCCCCCCCGCCTTCTTCTCCTTGGTTTTTCTTTCAGCCATTTCTTACTTTTATTTGCAGTTTGTGTTCAATGCAAATAAATTCCATAATATGAGAAAGTGACTATAAAAGCACAGTTACATGATACAATGTACAATTAAAACAGGTGCTCAGGCCCGGCCAGGTAGCTCAGTTAGTTAGAGTGCCATTCCCTCACAATGAGGTTCTGGGTTTAATCCCTGAATGAGAATCAAGCAGTGTATGCATAAACAAGTACAACAAATCAATGTTCCTCCCTCTCTCTCTCTCTCTCTCAAATCAATCAATAAAAAATTTTAAATAAACAGATGTTCAGCTTGCAAGTATAAAGCGAGAAGGAATGTTCATCCACATATAGAAGACTTGAGATGTGTTGGAGCTGGGTGTTTTGTGTTGCTTTCTAAGGACGGCAAATATTTGCTTTTGTTATCAAGGCTACTGTGCTTCTCTGGACCCGGGAACACCAGCGTGGTCACGGCAATCGAAGAGTTCAATCAGTGCATATTTCTAAAAAAGGCCTCTCCACACGGAGGCAGCTGTACCAGACCTCCTTTCCAGAATCAACCAAGTTACAGATTGTCATAGTCCAATGGTTTAAAGCACAGGCTGACACGCAGCGTGCTCCAAAGGCAGCAGGTTTTATTCATAAAGGTGAAAAATGTATTGATAGAAATAACATAGGAGAATTGTTGTGAGTTCAATTCAGGTGCCCTTAAAATGTTCAATATATTTTATTTTGGCTTCTTTCAAGATTACAAATAGGTGTTCAAAATGTATCTTTTTTACTTTTACATATTATTGTATATATGTGCTGAAATACAAGACACCAATTTAAAGTTACTTGAGGTCACAGTCTTGTGGCTAAAAGAATTGGACTCTCTTTTGGTGAATGGGAATACGTGAAGGGAAATGTCTAGTTTTTAACCTTTTCAGCATATAAGCAAGTTTTAATAATGTTCCTTGGATTTGGGGTCATTTCCAGCCCATCATTGCCTGCCCTGGCACAAGTGAGTTACTTTCAGAAATCAAAAACAAAACCCTAAAGGAAACAATTTAGATCCCAAGAGAGCAGTGAGGGCTTAGCAATGCAAAACTTTATCTAGAATCCATCAGCACTAAGCTAGTGCCGAGGAAACAACACGCAGAGGACTTACAATAGAACCAGCAGGTTCCTGCCACTGCACACATAATATCTAATGACTGTATGGACTTATCGATTTGGTGAGCTAAAGTGAAACGTGTCTCCATTCCATATTCCCTTCTTTTATTCTGGATCAGCACTTTTCAACGACGGTGTGGCAAGAGGCTCACTATTTAGTCACAAGAATTTTTAACACACGCAGTGCCTGACTGTTTAGTCAGGGGCACTGACCTCTTTTCCTTCAGATGGTCAAATTAAAAAATGACAACAGCCAATGCAACAATAGCCTTGTAGTGTGAATGAATCAAAATTATACTTATTTTTGTCAGAGCAGCAAAAAAATATATTTTCTGATGTGCCGCAAAGTTTTAGTACTTAGTTTACGTGTGCCAGGAAATGAAAAACGGTTGAAAGTCACCGCTCTAGATCAAGCTAAAAATCTTTCCTTAAAAAAAAAAAATTCTTCTCTGAGAACACGCTTGCTGATTTTCAGAGAGAGGGGAAAGGTGGGAGAGGGAGAGGCAGAGAAACATCTGTCGGCTGCCTCTCCTGATGCGCCTGGACTGGGACCGAATCTGCAACCTTTCAGTTTTATGGCATGACGCTCCAACCAACTGAGCCACATCAGCCAGGGCAGAAAGCTTTCCCTCTTGTTTCTGAGGTGGAATGGTAGGTATCCCTATTTCCTGAGCCCTAGTTAGTAAGTTCACATCTCTCTTTCGTCTTGTGCGAGAAATTTCATTCGTCAGATTTAAAGTGGGCATCCACTACCCGGTTAAACCTTTCAGATAGATGTTCTTGGAACCAGTCACATTGGGGATTCTCAGTATTTTCTGAATCGTGTTTGCGTTAATAAAATTCGAGTAAAATTGAGCAGATTTGGTATGGAAATTTTGATGTTCGATTTCTTATAGCTATTCTGGACTTTAAAAAATAGCTGTCTCAATTCTGGAAGATGGGGAATTGTAGCTGTTTTTCAGCTAGAGCCAAGGCCTTACATCTGAACGTAAGAGCTAGCATGTCCCTTAAGTCTCTCTTTATCTATAGGTTTCCTTTCTATGTCTTTCCTTCCCATTTGCAGTTTGTTTGTAAATTGGATGTATTGTTTCCATGAATGTTAATGTGATTGAAATCAGGATGAACTTGTGCTGTATTTTATATTTTTTAAAAAAGTGTTTTCTAGCTCTGCCTTTTGAAAATATATAAAAACAATGGTTAACCAACCCAAAGTCAATAAAAACTCCTAGCACTTGGATGGTGGCCTCTAATTTCTATTTCCCGCTAGAAGGAACGGGCCTCCTTGGAAGGTGGCTCATTCTGGGTCTGGGGCAGGAATTGCAAAAGTCTGGCTTGCAATGTCTTGTCCTGCCAGAAAGTGAAGCTATCAAACGCCACTAGGTCCTGTCAAAAGGACACAGAGGACATAGGAGCTAACTTGAAGATGCTTCTAAAAGTGTCAGTAAGAATCCTAATTGCAACAGGTTGAAGTACATCAAATATTCTTAAGTGCATGCGCTCAGATTTAAAAAATAAATATAATTCATCACCTTCGAATAGATGCTAGGAAATGAATTCATGATGTTAAAAACTGGTAAAGAAATGGAAAACAAGCACTTACCCTCTATGAACTGTGCCTCCGGGTAACTAAGCAGTCATAGAAGATAGTAAGGGAATGAGGAATGATTGATTTAGAATGTCAGCATTCAGAACATTCTTGAGTTAATGAATCTGGGCGAAGATTGCCAATGCATGCTAGCATTGCGCAAAGAGGCACAGCCAGACATTATATATGTCCTTATAAAAGTACACACCTCTACCTGTGAAGGAATCTTCCAAAAAAAATCAAACTTAAACCTGATCAAGCTTCTACATCAAAATGTCAATTTACAGGAAATAGATGGACAGAGAACACGTTCAATAATGCCCTTGTGATGCAATGAGCAACATCCAAACAATCTTCCCAAAACACTTCTATGTGGACTTTCTTACTTTGACCCCTAATACACCCTTAGTGTCCTACCTCAACAGTCACACTGTATGAATCTTGTCACCATCCAAAACTTCTTTAGCTTGAAAAGGATGAATTCAAGCATTTACTCTCTGGTCACAGCTTTCAATTCTTCCCTCTTAATTCAACTGCGTTCCCTACAACTATTCTGGGATGCCATCGGAACTTCCATTCTGTAGGTTTATTTTCTCACAAAATATTAGCTTTCTCCTTTCCACTCCTTATTCACCTTAGATTTCACGCTCCATTAACAATCTGAACTTCCTTTCTATTTATCTTTTTTGTCATTGCTGTCTAGCAAAATCTCCAACCCTGTGTGAATTGAACTATCTACTTTCTGCCTGTCTGCATGAGGGCCCTGGGTGGCTGCAGGAGGAAACCCCATGGTAAACGAGAGGGGTACCATTATCCATTCACACCCAGCCACCTCACTGGTTCCTGCAAACTTTCTGGAAACCATTCTTCCTTTTTCTAGACACATTATATTGCATCTGCAATGATGATTTCAGGCTTTCTTCACCTCACTCACAGTAGATAATTTTGCCTCCACATTTCCTTTAAAAAAAAGAAGTCATTTACCCTGGCCAGGTGGCTCATTTAGTTGAAGTGTAGTCCCATATGTCAAAAGGTTGTGGGTTTGATTCCTGGTTAGGACACATACCTAGGTTGCAGGTTCAATCCCTGGTCCAGGTGCTTGGGGGAGGCAACCAATCAATGTTTCCCTCTCATCTCTCTCTCTTTCACTCTCTCTCCCCACCCACCCTAAGCATATCCTAGGGCTAGGATTAAAAAGAAAAATAAAAAGAAGAAGAAGCCATTAGATGGGGCGCCCTCCACTCCCTGCAACCAAACCTACAACATACACATCTGTCTCCCATCACTCTTTCTTCCCCGCTCTTGCTGCAGCGGTGTTCCTACCCCTATGCAAAACCGCTTCCTTGACCTGTGTTTGGTGCCCCACCTCCAACCTTCCGAGACTCACATATAGAGATTTCCCTCTCGTTCCCTCTTCTTCAATCTCTGCATCTATCGTATATTATTTTAGATAGCTTTATTGAGATATAATTGATATACAATAAACTTTACATATTTAAAGCTTATAATTTGACAAGTTTTGACATGTGTGTATACATGGAAGACCATTATCACAATCAGGAGGGTGAACATATCTATTAACTCAAAAGGTTTCTTCACACCCCTTCAAACCCTTTCCTCCAACCTTTCCCTGCCCCTCTTCCCCAGGGGATCTCTGATCTGCCTTCCGTCACTGAAGATTTGTTTGTATTTTCTAAAGATTTATATAGGTGGTATCACATGGTGTGTACCCTGCTTTTGTCTGCCTTCTTTCACTCAGCATAGTTATTTTGAGATTCATCCATGTTGTGTATACATAATTCATTCTTTTTTATTGTTGAGCAGTATCCCCATGCATGCAAAAACCAAGATTTATTTGTCCATTCACTGATGGAGGGACATTTGGTTTGTTTCTAGTTTTGAGCTATTACAAATAAAACTGATAAGAAATGAATGTACAAGTCTTTGTGTGGAAGTCTACCTTTTTTACTCATGGGAAAATACTTGGAAAAGGCTGGATCATAGGGCTGGTAGGTTTAATTTTGTAAAGAAACTGTTGAACTGTTTTCCCAAGTGGTTGTACCATTTTACACCCCCACCAGCAGTGTGTGAGAATGCTTGTCCCCCCACACTCCCAGCCACACTCGGGATAGTCAATCTTTTCACTGGTAGGCATTCTAATAGCTGAGTCATTGTTTCTCACTGTGGTTTTACTGGTAGTGTGCATTCCCTAGTGATTAGTGACAGCGAGCTCTTGCCATGTGCTCATTTAGTGTTTGTATATTTTCTTTTGTGGAGTGTCTGTTCAAGCCTTTTATCCGTTTTGAATTGCATTGTTTGTTTTCCTACTGAGGTTTTCTTTTTTAGTTCTTTTTATCTTCTGCATCCAAGTCCATTATCTGGTATATTCTTCGCAAATATTTTTCTCCACTCTGTACCTTGTCTTTCTATTCTCTGGTACTTTTAATAAGCAGAAGACTTGAATTTAGATGATGTCAAATGTATTGATTTGTTCTTTTATAGATTGTACTTGTTGTGTCATATCTAAGAAAATTTTGCTTAACCCAAGGTCACAAAATTTTTCTCTTTTCTTCTAGTAACTTTATAGTTTTAAATTTTACATTTAGGTCTATGAGCCATTTTTTTTATTGCTTTATTTTTTTTTATTTATTTACTTACAAAAATTTCTAATCATAAATAAAAAATTTTTTTAAAGTTTACTGAGTTTATTGGGGTGATATTGGTTAATAAAATTGTGTAGGTTTCAAGTGCACAATTCTAAAATACATTATCTGTATATTGTATTGTGTATTAATTTTTTTAAGAGATAGAGGAAGTGAGGGAGAGAGAGAGAAATACCAATTGGTCCCCTCTTGTATGTGCCCCACCTGGGGACTGAGTCCACAACCTAGGCATGTTCCCTGACGGGGAATTGAATCAGTGGTTTTTTTGCTTTGCAGGACCATGCCCCACCAACTGAGCCACACTGGTCAGGGCATGTGCTAATTTTTGTATAAATGTGAGGAATAGCTGAAAGTTCATGATCTTTTTAACCCTTTCTCTCACCCTTGCTTATGAGTAACTAGTTTCTCATAGACATTTATTGAAAAGATTATCCTTATTCCATCAAAGTTCCTTTATATTTTTGGTCATAAATCAGTTTTCCATATATGGATCACTCGATGGGCTAGACCTCAGTCATAGACTACGCCTGACTGTAAGGAAGGTTGTGAAATGTGGTCCAGCTGTGTGCTCAGGAATAGAAGGAAATGTGCTCACTCAGTAGCTACCTAGTATCCTAGGTATGGATTGCCCTCAGAGTCACTAAATACTCCTCATTCTTCTTCGCACCCATAGAATACACCCCACTTCCTCAAAGAGAACAGCCCAAAATCTAATTCATCGATGTGAGAGAGAAGAATCAATTGGTTGCATCTCATATGTGCCCTGACCAGGAACTGAACCCACAACCCAGGCATGTGCCTTGACCGGAAATCGAACTGCTGACCCTTTGCTTTGGGGATGGCACCCAACCCACTGAGTCACGTGGGTCAGGGCAGCTCTGTTATTTCTTAATGCCTCTCCGAACCCTCTGCATCCAGCTAGCAGATGATGGGCAGAGGACACAGTAGAGGTTCCAGGGCTGGGAATGGGATGCATCCCTCTGCTCACAGTGTCTAGAGCTAAGTCACATGCCATAAATAACTGAAGGAAACCTGGAAAATGTAGTCTATTTGTACTCCCAGGAAGAAGAAATGGGTTTGCTGAGCATCTAATCTGTCTCTGCCAAATCAAGGGTGATTTTCATAATGATTACAGCTATGAGAAAATAACACTAAACTGTCCCTGATATTATAGTTCTCAGGGACCAGGTAGGGCAGAGGTGATTCTGTATTGGGTTGAAAGTTGGACTAGGTTATCTTTGAGGCTTCTTCCCGCTTCATAAAGGAAAGACTAAAAGTCAGTTAAAGAGCCACAGCCAAATAGATGATTAGCATGTTCACAAATCATGGTCTCATCTGTCCTTCTATGTATTCTAAGGCCAGTTAGTTATGTGAGGCAGGCTTTTACTGTGATTGGAGGTGATAACAAATGCCTGGTGAGCCTGGCTAGGTTAGTGACTTTCAGATGAACTTGAGGAAATGTGAATCCCCTTTGTTTATTATCATCTGTAATCAGGCCAAAATATATACTTAACTGAATAATTGCCTCTGGGAAGGAAAACATAAACTAAAGCTCAGTGATTACATTTGCTAATTACCAGCCTTTGTCGAACCCTCACCCATGGCAGTAACTCCGCCCATGAAGTGAGAGTCTCTATACTAACCTGTAATCATGAAATGTCAGGGGTCTCCCGAAAGATGACCTTTCCCTCCTCCAAGGATACAAGGGGCTGTTCTTCCTCAAGAGGAGGCTTCACGGTGACATTCCTCACCATGAATTCTCTTCCAGCAAACTTCCCTCATCACGTGCAAACTCGGTCATGGTACACTTGACCTTTAGGAGCACAAAAAAATACTGCAAAAGGTGGAAGTTCCTAGGAATGGAAGTAGTGACTACCATTTTATAGTGTGTTACACTAGATGTATGTATATATAAAATTATATATATATATATATGTTATATGTATTATAAAGCACATTTATTTTCTGTTATTCAACAGGTATTTATTGAGTTTTTAGTTGTATCGGGCAGTGCATCAGGCACGAGTAAGACATAGGTCTTTCCTCCAGTTGCTCCTAGTCTAGGTAGAGGGATATAAGCATGTAAAAAACTGTGCTAGAAATCTCTACCAAGTACAACAGGGCACAAAGGACAAAGTGTTTATTTCCAGCTAGGGGATCGGGAGGCTGAGAACAGAGAAGTTTCATAGAAAGGGTAATGGCTGAGCCGAGCCATTCATCTTACTAATTTTGACAACACCCCTGGGAGGCAGATAATATTCTCATCACTCAGATGAAGAAACTGAGGCTCCTCGAGGTCCCATGACTTGTCCAAACAGAGTTGAGCCTTGAATTGAGGCCACCTGCTCTCTCTGCTCCTCTATGCTTACATAAGCCATATACTGATTGCTAACTTCTACACACAAGGCAGAGTTTCGGAGCCCAATTTCATAGTTCAGCTGATGGTGCCGACTGACATCCATCCACCTTCAGTTCCCGCCTCACTGTTTCGAGGAGACAAGGCTCTGTTGGGGGTGGCAATGCTCATCCTGGCTACCTCCTTGCTATCATGTGGGCTCTCTCTCCTCCCCTCCTTTGGGTTCCCATTCATGGGACTCAGCTTGGGTTCCACCTTCTCTGTGAAGTCCCTTCCCCTTCTCCCTGGCCCTGCAGAGCCAGCTTCTGCTCTGACCTACCCTAGCACTGATTGAAATGAACGTGAATTGTTCTTTGGCTGACGACTCTTACTCTGTGTGCCCCCCTCTCCCAGGCCGAATGCTCCTCAGGCAGGGACCATCTTACAGTGTCCCCACCTCCAGAATCTGGGCCATGGCTGAGCCCATACTCAGGCTCCCCCAAATGATGTTTATGGGTGAAGGTTTTATTTCGGAGATATAAAAGGCAATGTCTTTTTCTCCTCATGTTTTACAATATCCCTACTTAGCAAAACATAAAGTTGGTAGCCTACAATGAGTCCTTCAGCTGTATTGGTGCTCACACGCATATGTAAATCTTATTGGTTTGTGAACTCCAGAAGTCTAGGATCCACAGCTTTAGTGAGTGGTTCCCAAGTCTGAGGGATATCAGAATCATTTGGGGCAATAGGAAATAGATTCCTGGGCTTTGTCTCAGAACCAAGGAACTAGAAAAAGAGGGCCTAGGCAACTGTGGGCCTGTAGATCATTCTGATCATAGGTAGCATTTAAATCATGCCTCAAACAGGTAGCTTCAACCTGAACCTCAGCTTCTCACCTTCTTCCCTGAACAACATGAGCTTCAGCACACACTCCAGCTTCTCCACAAGCTACCGAACCTTGGGCTCTATGCAGTCACCCAGCTATTGGGTCTAGCCGCCAGCAGCATGGCCAGTGTCTATGCAGGCACTGGGGGGCTTGGGCTCCTGGATCTCAGTGTCCCACTCTACCAGCATGCGGGACAACTGGGGATCCAGGGGCTGGCTGCAGGGATGGCCGGGGATCTAATGGGCATAGGGGGCATCCAGAGAGAGAAGGAGACTATGCAATGCCTGAATGATCACCTGACTTCCTACCTGGAGAGGGTGAGAAGCCTGGATAGTTGGAGACTGGAGAGCAGAATCTGGGAACACTTAGGAAAGAAGGGACCCCAGATCAGAGACTGGGGGCATTATTTCAAGACCATCAAGGACCTGAGGGCTCAGGTCTTTGCAAATTCTGTGGACAATGCCCGCATCATTCTACAGATTGACAACGCCCGTCTTGCTGCTGATGACTTCAGAGTCAAGTATGAGACAGGGCTGGCCATGCGCCAATCTGTGGAGAATGATATCAATGGGCTTTGAAAGGTCACTAATGACATCAGCACCACTCGGCTGCAGGTGGAGACAGAGATTGAGGCACTCAAGGAGGAACTGCTTTTCTTGAAGAACCACGAGGAGGAAGTAAATGGTCCACAAAATCAGATTGCCAATTCTGGGTTGACTGTGGAGTTGGATGCCCCCAAATCTTAAGACCTCAGCAAAATCATGGCAGACATCTGGACCCAGTATGACAGGCTGGCTCGGAAGAACTGAGAGGAGCTGGATAAGTACTGGTCCCATCAGATTGAAGAGAGCACCACAGTGGTTACCTCACAGACCCCTGAGATAGGTAATGCTGAGACGACACTCATGGAGCTAAGACGTAAGGTCCAGTCATTGGAGATTGACCTGGACTCTATGAGGAATCTGAAGGTCAGTTTGGAGAACAGCCTGAGGGAGGTGGAGATGCACTATGCCTTGCAGATGGAACAACTCAATGGGGTTCTGCTGCACCTGGAGTCAGAGCTGGCCCAGACCAGGGCAGAGGGGCAGCGCCAGGTCCAGGAGTATGAGGCCCTGCTGAACACCAAGGTCAAGCTGGAGGCTGAGATTGCCACCTACCACAGCCTACTTACTGGAAGAAAAGGAGGACTTTAATTTTGTTGACACCCTGGACAAGAGCCGCTCCTTACAAACCATCCAAAAGACCATGACCCACAGGACTGTGGATGGCAAAGTGGTACCTGAGGCCAATGACACCAAAGTTTTGAAGCATTAAAGGCATCAGATGTGGGGCACCTCATGGCAGGGCAGAGGGCCAATAAAAAGTTCATTGAAAGATTTAAAAAAATAAATCATGCCTCAAACAGTTGGGAGGGTTTGGGTAGATAATGAGGGAGGGAGGGAGGGACAGGAAAAGGCCTTCAGAGCAAGAAAACTGAGAAAAGCTGTGGCAGCTGAGAAGCAAGCTTTTGGAATGACAGGTGGACCATATGGGATAAATGACCCATAGAAGGAAGTAGTGGGGTTTCTGGTCAGAAAGGTAGGTGGTGGCTAAAGTGTGACACATTTGAACCTTATACCCAAAATAGTAGAGCCCCCAAGGGAGAATGGGGTTAGAAAAGGGGAATTACTGAAACCCTAATATGCAACAATCATTGTCTTTGGTTGAACAAATAATGTCCGGCTTAAGGATGCATTCTTTCTTTTTTTTTTTTCTCACCCAAGGACATGCTTACTGATTTCAGAGAGGGGGGAAGGGAGGGAGGGAAAGAGAGAGAGAAACATCGACTGATTGACTCTCCTACAACACCCCAACCCAGGATTGAACCCACAACCTTTTGGTGTACAGAACAATGCTCTAACCAATTGAACAACTCATACTTAAACCAGCGCTTAAGTACGCATTATTTCAATGGATGCAGATGCTGTCTGGATTAATAAAATATAACTTGATGTAAGATATTCCCTGGTTATAAAGTAGCTTTTGCTTATATTTCCTATGATGTGGGAAGCTATGAATTTTTATAACCAAAAGATTGAGAAGAGGGAATCCCTGGAGGTGTTTGAGAAAAGTAATGGGTGCTGGGGGTAGACAGAGGAAGGGAGCTGTTGACGGTGGAGACAGCAGTGTGAAGGCCGCTTGGAAGGCTTCAGGGTGAGGTAGTGAGGACCTGCATGGAGGTGAAGAACAGTGGGTTTGATGTCAGCACCGCATTTTGTGGTCTGGCTCTGAGTCAGCTGCTCCTTGATCTTTGTACATGTCTGTCCTTCACAGACCCATCCAAGGCCCATGTCTTTGCTCAGCTATATTCCCCCGAGGCAGGGGATTTGCCTGCTGCTTCTCTTCACACAGAGCAGCTGGTAGTAAGGTTTTTGATGAATGCATCTCGCTAATGATCTTCCATCATAGCCCTTCTGGCTTAAAAAGATCCTCCTGAACACAGAGATCTACTTCTCCGGATAAAATTCTAGTCCTGAATGAACAACGGCAAGAAAAATGAACCAAAGAACAGCCTACTAATAACTCTGAGAGAGATCAGATTTAAAGAGGCGGCAATCCTTTAATCCCAGGTGATACCACTTCTGCTGCAAACCCTGGAGTCCTCACCACCACACAGAAGAGCCCTGGCCTAAGTCCCCAGCCACCTGATCCCCAGAAGAGGCAGGGAACATTAGCTGTTCCCAAAGTGGGTGTGATGAGCAGGCTCCTGGGGGTCAGGTAGGGCTGGACATGCTGTAATTTTAGCCACAGCCCCCCTCTCTCTCTTCTGGGAGCAATCGGTGTGATCGACATGCAGAGAATCCTAATCCTGTCTTGGCACAGAGGCAGTTTGACATTTGCCAAGAATTTCTACCCAGAAATCCTGCTTTATAAATAGAGGAATCAGTATGCAAGATTGTAGCAAGGGTCACTGAGGCATTTTGCATGGTCACAGAATGACGGAATTTCCAAGAGGAAGGGACATTCCTGGCACCAGATCTAGCCTTCCTGTTTCAGGCGAGACTGTATTGTGTTGTGGGCTCATCTGGCTTCTTTCTATATCACCTGGGCTTCAATTTCAGTGAAAGAAAGCAGTACAGGGCTACAAACTCTAAACTGAGGTTTTTACTGATCCCTAATGTACAGAGATCTTTGTGTGCCTGGGTGTATTAACTTAAAAGTGTACACTATGGATAACAGGGGTTATAAATGGATATTTAAATCAATTATGATATTGTGGAGTGGATATTAATTATTTGTGGTCACCCTGCAACTTTCAGCCCCTCCTTACCTTCTGGAAACTTAGCACTTCATCAGTTCTTTCTCCCAGAGGAAGAAGTGAGAAAATTCCCAACCTTGGACCTCTCCCAGCTATGGCGCATTCATGTTTTAGATTCTGACAATCAGCCGCATCCTCCTGAGACTTGGATTCAGAAGTAAGAAATATGGAGAGATAACCACACATGAGTGACCAGTCTTCCAGTAGATGTGGTAGCGTAAGCCTCCAGATCTCAGGGAGGAGCAGTGGTGAAGCTTCTGGCTGTCAACTGTTACAAGACCAAGTGGTTGGCCCTTGTTTTGGAGCAGCTTACCTTCAAGGCCTGGTTCTCTAGGCCTCCAGGGGATTCAGTAAGTTACTTAACTTTCTTAACTCATTCTCTCAAAGTGCCAGAATGGCTTTGGCTGTTTGCATCTAAAGACCCTCATAGATCACTGATTGGTACTTGGAATGGTTACCAGCAATAGACCCTCAAGGAAATGGTGACATGGTGGTTAGTTATCTGAAGAGGCAGTGTTAAAGGATGGGATTCCTGGTAGTCCTTGAGAGACAGTGATGAAACAATTACTTCAATTCTTGCCCGACCTACCTACTCTGAACTTTAGTGGCCTCCCTGGCAGAGGGCCTGAGGAATGCAAGTACTATGGGCTGAGCTTTCTGATTATTACTCTGTTAGATGGTTTAAAGAAAGAGAAAATGTGGCCCTGGCTGGTGTGGTGTAGGGGATTGAGTGCCAGCCTGTGAACTGAGAAGTCGTCAGTTCAATTCCCAGTCAGGGTACATGCCTGGGTTGCAGGCCAGGTGCCCATTTGGGTGTGTGTGAAAGGCAACTGTTTGGCTCTCACACAATGATGTTTCTCTCCCTTTGTCTCCTTCCCCTCTCTAAAAAGAAAGAAAGAAAGAAAGAAAGAAAGAAAGAAAGAAAGAAAGAAAGAAAGAAAGAAAGAAAGAAAGAAAGAAAGAAAGAAAGAAAGAGAAAGAAAGAGAAAATTTTTAGCTCGTGAGAGTATCCTGCAATCACGTAGCTTCTATGCTATATCTTGCAGCCATAGAGCTAGTGTAGATGAAAATCAAACTCACAGTGGGTTGCTGAATAATAAAATAGGTTGAGTTCATAGATTTAAGAGGATTCTTTTATGGAAGTTAGAACGCTGACTGGGGAAAAGTGAGACATGGAGATTTGATGTGGGGACATCTGAGAGCATCTCAATTCCCAAAGTCTCAGCTCCTTTTCCTTTCTTCATTGAGGCTGTTCCTGTCTTAATTAAATACCTGTAATTATCTTGTTCAAGTATGTTACCTTAGAGGTAACATATTGTTCTCAAGCACTATGTCAACCACCTCTCATTGCCATCAAACCTGTAACTAAAGTCAGATCCTAGGATATGCCAGGGGGACAATTACAAAGTCAATTGGGGGAAAATGAAGTCTTACATGACAAAAATAATGATGAGGTTTAGCTCATTTATATGTTTAAAAATTGGAAATATGCATTGTAATGGACGATAAGGGGTTGGATGAAGGTGAGATAAAAATAGAATTTTGAATGGAGCAAATTCATTAATATGAATTCACTTAGTGGAGATTTTGGATAGAATGTGTGAGCTTAAATAGTTGGGGATAGCTTAATGGTTTCTCACTTAGTTGATTAAAACTTAGTCTTAACAAAGATCTGTACAAAATGGAGTCCGAGATGCTAGATGTTAGGAAAAAATGTAGAGAGAAAGAAATCCCAAGATTTCAAGAAGAAAAGGAAGATTGGAGTGGATTATTTTATATGTGACCCACTCAAAAACCCTTAACTATATTCTTTTGTTTAAAGATTTTATTTATTCATTTTTAGAGAGAGGGGAAGGGAGGGAGAAAGAGGAGAGAAACTTCCATATATGGTTGTCTATCACATGGCCCCCACTGGGGACCTGGTCCATAACCCAGGCATGTGCCCTGACTGGGAATTGAGCTGGTGGTCCTTTGGTTTGCAGCCCACGCTCAATCCACTGAACTACAGCAGCCAGGGCCCTTAACTATATTCTTGAAAGAGCCTAGGGACACTCCATTCTCTATGGCCCTGAGATAGAACATTAGTGAAGGGAGCACGAATGGATTATTGTATTGTAGCTGCTGTTTTCTGTGGGCTGGGGATACACATGGAAGATGTTACCATTGAAACAATCTGTCTGATTGAATGAGGATTATGGGGAAACTATGGTGGCAGAGGTCAAGTAGTAGAATTTAGCCAACATGACTCAAGGCAATCCTGGCATACACACTAGTCAAGGTTCAGGAGGATAACAAAGACTTTGACTTCTAGCTAAGATGGAAGAGCAGGAACCAGATTTACCCTCCCACCTGAAAAGTAAGAATTAAAAACATTTAAACTGTTCATCTAAAAAGTAAGAAAAAATATAAGAAACAATGGTTTGAAAAATTGAAAATCAGGTAATAAAGGACAGTTTTTCTTAAGAAATGAGAAACAAATATGGGGACCTTCATGTAGATACCAATTTACATCCTGAAGAGAGTTTCTGGGGAACTTTCCCTTGGTGCAGAGAAAAAGACCTGGTAGAATTTGATATGGCTCCTGAGTTGAAAAGACAAAACTAAAAGTGTAGGGAAAACAAGATGATTAGAATTTGCAAAGCAAAGCACCAAGAGGAAGGACTTGCATGGGAAAAAAGAGCTCTGCAGATCGTCAGAGGACCCTCCTTGTATCTAAACCAGAGCAAGGTTAGTAAATGCATGGGAGGAGACTCCTCAAAACCAGGGAGAGAACCATGGACACGAAGACTGTTTGGAGTTCACACAGGGCTGAGAATAGTTCCTATTCTCACCTACTAGAGTAGAAAACTTCATAACTCATGAAACATTAGATAGAATATTCAGAAGGGTTTTGCTTCAGTAGTAGGGAAGATT
>VMDR010002155.1:0-74447 GCA_007922815.1 Macrotus californicus
AGATGGCAGTGTTTTCGCTCAGTGTGGGCTGAAACACTGCGTTAAACTAGGTTACAAAAGAACACATACTATAGTTAGAGAAAAAGGCAGTTGTGTTCAGATAGGAAAACTAAACAAGTTGAAATTTTTACTTCATTCTTTTGTGATGAAAATAAGCCCCCCATGTATTTAATATAAGTAGGTGGTTTTTGAGAATCACTGTATTCCCTGGAAATTATTATTGACTATTGGAAAAGACAATATAAATATTAAGTATTATACTGACCCAATTTTGAGTCTCCTGTTTTTTCTAATTTTAAATTAAGAGAACATTATTTACTAGTCCTCTTTACCACATTGTAGGGTACTGAAATCATACCCTGCATACTTTTAATTCAGAAAAGTAATATAATTTTAAATATAGAAATATGAGATTTTTAACATAATATATTAAAGATTACTGATTATGTTGATAAAATATATTCTTATCAGAAAGAAAAGGAAGTGAACTTGAGCTTAACCTCTCACCCTGGAATTATTAGTTGGGGGAAGAAGAAGGGGATTCATTCGAAGTCTGGGCATTTTGATATTAAATGTTAAGTGAATATGCCAGAAGATCCACCTTCGGCTTGCACCAAGACAATAGCACTTGATGCTTACTTCTGTAACTTCCATGTTTGTATAGAAGCAATACCAGTTAGTTTTGGAGAACCCTTCAGATCCATTAAAAAAATCTCAAAGTATGAAATATGCTTCGGAAGAGGTCTGTGAATGATACAGTTGTTATATAAACAGAATAGACAAAATAAATCTACTTAAATGTATTTTCAAGAGGACAGAGATTTTGAAAATTTTGAGGAACAAAGGATTATTTTCTGCTTGAGCAAAGATGTGTGTGTATTGCATTTTTTCAGCTCCAAGCAAATAGTCCTACAGCTTTAAAAGGCCCTACAGGGTAGTAGTGGTAGGTAACGTGTTTTAGTTTGAGGACTCTAGGAGTGGGCAGGGCTGTCATCTGCCAGCAGCCCTTCCATCTCCTGCAAAGAAGTATTGGCTGTGAAGAGACAACAGAGACCTACTTGTTAAAGCATTGCTTACGAAGTAGTATTCAGTAGGTCAGATTAGTATTTCCTGAAACAGTGTGCTCAAGTTATTTGATAAGAACTGAAGGAACTTTTAATGGCATCTAAAACCACAGCTTTAAGGTTTAGGCAGAGGAGGTTTTGACTGGTGTGATGTGCACTGAATAATAATAGCAAACATGGATACAGTGCTTACTGTGTGCCAGGCAAACATGTAGTAACGGGTTTCCTCCTGACAGCCTTACGAGGCAGGTTCATTTATTCTGTTTTCACATGAGGGAACCGAGCCAGAGACGTTACATAACCTGCCCAAGGTCATAGAGTTAGCAGATGGGTGACGCTTGGATTTTAACCTAGGCGGATTGCCCCAGAGTCAGCGTCTGCCTCGTTCCCCTTTGTACCTTTACCTTCGTGTCTGTCACGAAGGTGGTGGAGCTGGAGAGGGCAGGGGCTGACTTCTACTCATTCTTCCTGGTGCAGTGTAGTTGTAGAGTACGAACCCAAGCTCTTGCCTAGGTGCATAGCACAGAATGGAGAAGCATCTCTGGATGAGGGAGCAGCACTGAAATGGTCTGCCGTGATGACCCAGATAGACGCACATGCATGTAATTTGCATATCCTAATATAGCAGCAAACACTTGACCATGAGGCTTTAGGCAAAGTTGGGGCTAAGACTTGTGTCTCCTGCCTCAGGTAGCATTTGCTCCCACGCATGTTTGGTGCCTCTCATGTAACCTAATAGTATGCCTTGTTTTTGAACACAGTTTTCTGAGGTATGAGGAACATTAAAAAAAGAAATAGAGGAAGTATTACATCACATGTAGTAAAGATAAATGTTTTGTGAAGTGGCTTTTTTAGTCATGCTACATAAACTATTTCTCACTGTGGATAGCAGAGTTGGAAGGCCATTGCTCTAGGTGCACTGTTTGGTATTAGGAGTGTCCACAGAACAAACAGGTTTTTTCACGTTTATTGAGGCATTGCCCCTTTTAGGGTTACAGAGTATTTGTTTTTATTTCTTACCTGGATGAAAAATGTGCTTCTGTTTAGTTCCCACAAAAAGAGACAATTTTTTTTTCACAGTTCTTGTAGCTTATTAAGTGGATTTTTTAGAGTGGTGTCACATCTATCTCTGTGAGGACAGAGACACCATCCATGTCTGTCTATTACTAGGACCTGGTTCTTAGATTCTCAATAAGTATTTTTTGGTAGTATAACCAATGTTTTAGAGAGTTACAATTTTTTTCTCTAGGAAGGTAAGAGACACCCCCTCTCTCCCCATGCCTGAGTGTGTCTGTAGGACCCACAGAGGGCTTATCTCAGGAGATCTCCTTTACGGGGCTCTGCAAGGGCTGAAGAATTGAGACCTGTCTTATCTGGAAGATGTGGTTACCTTGGTGGCTGAGATTTGGGTTCTCACTGGGACCCTTGTTAGGCCGTGCACCTTTGTTCTCCGCCATGGTTTTGGACTGGTGTAATGGGAAGGGCGCTGGAGTGGAAATTCGGAGTCCTGGTGCCAGTTGTGGGAGTGAGGCACTCAGTAAATGTTGACAAAGAGCTGCCTTTTATTGAGTAGTAGGAAGTAGTTCATAATTTACATGTATTATTAAGTTGTTTAAGTCTCTTAACACCTCTGTAAGGTTGCTTACTGTTATGATCTCCACTGTATAGATGAGAAAACTAAAGTTTCGAGGGTTAGATGTTAGCTTTCAGTAGTCCTCTGCGTGGGACTGAGCATACAAAGCCTTGCCGTTGTGGAGTTCATTAGTCTAATTCAGAAGACCAACAATAACAATTATGTAGTTGTAGGCAGAGATAAATGCTGTGAAGAGAAGTAATGCTTGAAGAAAAATGGTGGAGGAATGGGGACCATTCTGTCATTGTAGAAGGAACAATGAAAAAGCGCCTCAATGACAAGGGTCAGTTTGAGCTGCGACCTGAATGGATTAGCCTTGCAGGTATCTGGAGGAACAGGCAGGCTGATGACAACACAGGCCCTGACAGTAAAGAGGTCATCCTGTGGAGGCAATATTAAGTGGGCTGTTGTAGATTTAGCCAAAGGAGCAAGGGGAGAGTGGTAATTGATGGGGTGAAGGGGTACAGGGCCAGGTGGGGTGAGGCCTTGAAAGTAGACCATCGTAAAGGGGTTTGGATCATGTTCTGACGTCTTCTACGTACGTACACACAAGCTCTTCTACCAGGAGAGACCTGTAAGGTCCCTTCCTGCTTTAAAATCCCATCACTTTAAAATTGTGATGTCATTTCAAGCCATTCAGGTCGGTAATGTGCTTTAGCAGTAGTGTAGGAGACTTGATTTGCACCTCTAGATACTCTCCAGGGGCAAAGCCATTACCCCGCTGGTGTTTTTTCAAGACGGCAGCCCGCTACCGTTTGCCACCCTGATGTCTCATTTCACTCACTCAAACTGTCAGAGCGGTGGTGAGCATGACTGTGTTTGCCTGTACGTGGTATGTGTTTAAAGAGTGTTAATCCCTGCAAAGAGTCAAGTCATCTGGTGTTTTCTGGTACAGCTGATCATTTTCATCCTGTAACTGTCTTTCTAATTTGTGCAAACACTCCTTGTGGTCCCCTGTAAAGTGTGTGACAACTTGGGGTAGTAATGAAGTATGGACAGCCGTGTGAATGGTAGGAACATGCCCCCTTTTGTTGGTAGAGGCATAATTGTAACCAAAGAAATTTAATTTCTTCTTCAGCAAACACATTTCTGTTTACGAGTGACTGCTAGAAAAAAAGGAAATAACGAAAATTACCATGTGTCATGAATATACTGAGAGTTCTCTCTGTAATAGCTCAAAACTGATCTATGGCCAAAATTATAAAACCATATGAGCATATCATAAATCTCAAATATTACTGTGTTTGCTTCTAACTCTGTTTGGAATAAAGCTTCAAATGCTTTCCAGAATGATGTGAGTCATAAATAAATAGAAAAAGAGTTATCATGTGTTCCATTTACTTTATTTGTACATATTTATTTCAAGGAAAAAAATGACTTTAAAAATACAGTTTTGTCCCAGAAATGGATTCTTATCTGCACAACCACTGAAGAAAAAAAAATCATGCAAACGGAAACTGTGGTCTCTTGTAGTGACTGAAATTCCAGGAGAATACATAAGAAACTCTGATTTTGGCAAGTGATAGCACAAAAAGAACCCAAACTTCACTGGTTTGATGCGAGGAAACAGTCCTACATTTGGGTATGATAAGGTTTGCAAACCCCTGGAAAAGGCCCACCCGAAACAAACAGCAGCGTCGGGATCTGTTCGACATTGTGGACTGACAGGCTCCTCCCACCCACCTGGGTCTTATAAGGGTCACTGTGCTTGTCTGGCAACAGTATTGGGTAAATAGATGACCACTGAACATCAAAACTCTTCAAGTTGACATTAGTCCAGTGAATGCAATAATAAACCACCTCATGCTTTTAAATTACATTTGGTCATTGGTATTGATGTTTAATTGCCAAAAGGCACCACCAGGTATAAAACAGGTCAGACCATTTTCTCCAGTTTGTTCTCTTAGCCATTATGACAGTATTCCAACTAGTTTGATGAAAGTGAGTAGAGAAATGTTACTGGTGACTAGTCTGGGTTTTGCTGTGCTGGAAAAGCTATACAATTTCACATTCTGTCTTAAGAGTTCTTAAATTGAATCAGATTTCTAATCCATAACTGTCGTCAGTCTAATCTCTGGCTCTGAGCTACTAGTAGATAAGACTTGAGGAAACAGTTACCAGAGGAAGATACCCCGGCCTATTCCCCGCCACCCCCCAGTAGGAAGGGCCTTCATCAGGCAACAGCGTACAGATCTTGGGGAGAGGAAGGAAGATAACGATGGGGGAGTTAGGGATGCTAACTAACCGCCTGTTTGGTGAGACGAGAAGCAGATGATCAGAGTGGCACTGCACTGCTGTCCTCGTCCTCCCTCAGCTCTGAGGTGCTACCTGCACGACATACAAGTGTGAGCCATGAGCACAGACCGCGGTCCGAGTGGTGAAGAGGTTGGGTGACACCAAAGGCACCATGCATGGTTTCCAGACGCCTCAGACAGGTCAAGCTGGGAAGCAAACGGCAATGTCAGGATTTGAAGGGGGCACGAAAAGTTTAACCTGAAACATATAGTTAAGGTATGAGCCTTTTAATAATTTTCTGTCTCCACTCTCCTTAATATACATGCACTTTGTCTTCAGAAAATAGAGTCCACAGCTGTGCAGACTTGAAGAAAAACTTCCTCTGGTGTCCCCTCTGCATTGATCTATATTTAAAAGGGAAAAAAAGAAAGTCTTAAGAAATGATTGTACGTAAGACCCTTTTTAATAATAAAAATTTACCTGCTTATAACTTGCTGTGCAAAATTCTAATAAACACCAAAACCAAGAAAGTGAGTAGTTGAAAAACTATGTGCCTAAATTAAAATGACGGGATACCGCTAACCACCTATTAGAATGGCCCAAATCCAGACGACCCGACATCAAAGATGTCCCATGTGTGGTGAAGGAGAGGCGGACACTCCTGCCTGATGCAAATGCAAAGTGACGTACCGCCCCTTGGAAGGCAGCTTGTCCGTTCCTTAAAAAGTGAAACGTTCTTACCATGTACCCAGTGATTGCACTCCTTGGTATTTACCCGAAGGAGTTGAAAGTGTGTCCACACAGAAGCCTACACAGGAGTGTTTATGAGCTTTACCCGTAATTGCCCAAACTTGGATGCGACCAGACATCTTGCATGAGTTGGATAAACCACCAGACAGCGTATTGTTACTTAGTGCTCAAGAGAAACGAGCTATCAAGCCATGAGAAGATGTGGAGGGAACTTAAAGTGCGTATTACTAAGTGAAAGGAGCTGGTCTGAAAAGGCTACATGCTCTGACGTTCTGGAAAAGGGAAAACTGCAGACAGTAGAAAGGCCAGGTTGTGGGAAGAGGGATGAGGGGGCGGGACTACTCGGTGTGTATGATGGTAGGTACCTGCCATACGTTTGTCAAGACCCATAGAAACTGGGCTTTGTGTGACTACGATGCATGCGTGTAGGTCCGCAGGTTGTAATCAGTGTACCTCTCCTGCGGTGTGTTGGTAGTGGGCGGGGGGGGTTGTGCGTGTTTGGGGACGGGTATGTGAGAACTCTGCTCAGCTTTGCTGTGAACCTAAAACTCAAAAATAAAGTATGTTGAAAACAACAAAAACCAGGTGCCCTGTTGAGGTAAAGTATTGTGAAGTGTCATGGAAAGACTGAAATTAGTTGAAATGAGATTTGTGAGTGACCTGGAGCATTTGGAGCAGCACATGAAGGAACTGGGGCTGAGGTTGAGGGCTGTGGAGCAGAATGGGGGGCTGGGTTGTAAAGCAAAGGCTGAGGCCTCAACTTGCAGGTGTGCTAAGGACGGAGTCCACCTGGGGATTGTTGATGCTGCAGTGCAAGGAGCCAGCAACAGAGGAAGTCGGGAGAGGGCTGATTTCCTGGGCATGAAGGCACTACTTCCCCTTCCTCTCTCAGAATTTCCAAACATGCCAACCACTGAGGTTTGTCCCATCACACGTAACATCCACAGCAAGTAGAGGCTTGGTGGTCTGTGTAAGACTCACGGGAAGGGAGGCGCGGGTAGCGAGCTTAATACAGTCTTTTCGGGCTTCATCTCCAGAGGTTCTCATTTGGCAGGTTTGGGCTGGGCCTTCTAAACTGCCTACTTAACAAATCTTCTAGAATGGGTTGTCCAACCCATGACCCGCAGGCCGCACGCAACCCAGAATGGCTATGAATGTGGCTCAACACAAAATCGTAAATGTAAGTAAAATATAAGATTATTTTTGTGATTACGTGTCGCAATGTATTTAATATGTGGCCCAAGACACCACAAGGTTGGATACCCCTGCTCTAGATGATGTTGATGTGGGTCATCTTGGACCCAACTTCGAGAAACAGCAATTTCTTCAACTCTCATCTACCTTGTTTGGGCGAACTAGTTCGATTTCACAACACTAGGGACTCGCTAGTTCCAGTGGTAGAGTAAATTTTCAAAACAAAACGCATTTGAAAATCCCTGAAAGTAGATACATCAGTGTTTATAGAAGCACTGTTTGCCACAGCCCCAACCTGGAAGGACCCCAAAAGTACCCTGGCAGGAGGTGGATAAACAAATCGTGTCATAAGCTCCTGCCTCGCTGAGGACAGCAGGAGGGACAGAAGACAGCTGGAGAAATGGAAAGAAGGCCATCACAGAAGTGGTGCCTGAATACCAGTGGGGACCGAAGGAGCGAGAGTCAAGGACACCCCGTTTCTGGCTTGAGCACCAGAAAGGAGAGGGAATGCAGGAGAAGCAGCAAGTTTCAGGGGGAAGATGGGCAGTTAAGTTCTGGACCAGTTAAGGTGCCTGAGGGAGCCAGGTAGAGACACCCTACATATATCTCTGTTTATAAAATGAAGTGTTCTATCTTTAAGTAAAAAAAATTGTGGCATAGTCATATAATGGGTCACTACGGCCATGAAAAAAAGCTAGAGCTACACTCAGCACCATGGGCCAATCAGTCTGAGGGAGAGTGGCAAGTCTGCGAAGCACGCTGTACGATTAACAGAAGGCTACACAACCAGCAAAGCTAAATAGTATCAGTAAGGGGTCCATACCTATGTAGCAAAATCACAAAAAGCGAGGAAATGATTATCAGAAAAGTTAGAATTGTGGTCAACCGAAACTGAAAAACATGTAAGCCCGTCTACCCCCATAAATGTGTCATACTTGCTCCTCATAGACCCAGAGATGGCCACCTGCAACTTGTCTCCCTGGCTCGAGGGTCTCCATCTGGGGGGCCGGGTCTTAGCCGTTGCCATGTTTTCCCCCTCACAGCCCCTTGCCAATTGCTTTACTTTGTCGTCCTCTTCCCTTCAGACGGCCAAAGTTTCCTGAGTGCAGACGATGTGCTGAGACCGAGTTGAGTAGGACACCGCAGTCCTGCTCTCAGGAGCTCACAGCTCAAGGGCAGAGACGGAACGTGAACCGGAGTCAACACTTCAGGGCGCAGGCTCATAACCTCGGGGGCTATACAGAAGCACCTTACACAGTCTTAGGAAGGCACGGAGGCTTCCTGGGGAAAGTAATCATAATTATCCTTTAGAATTACAAACTTTACCACCACTGAAGTTGAAGTGCTTTTTACTCATTGATTTACTTAAAAAACCACTTCTGCCGTCACTTGTCTGCTGTCCTGGTTTGCTCCCTCCCTTTCCTCTTAGAGCTCATTTCCTGACCCACAACCTGGACTTGAAGTAAGGAGATGGGATTCTTTCTAATAAAACTGGGCAACTTGGTCCAGAAACCAAGGCTAATGAGCACATGTGCCCAAAGGGCAAAACCTGATATTTTCTGAGGGCTGGGAGGCGTGGAGAGCTTTAGCTGGACCATTTTCCGTTTCTATTTCCATCCCAAACCATACAACTCATTTTGCTTTGTGGCTTACATATGGGAGGTATTTCTTTAATTAAATTAAAAAAAAAAAAGCTTCTCATTGTCACTCAGCCACATGCTGTGATGTGAGCCTCTGTGGAGCCCAAGGATGTGAGGAAATTTAAAGACAAAAATCCAATCATCAGGCCTTCTAGAAGGAAAAAGCAGCCCTTGACTTGAGTGGGAACTCTATGAAGCCATCCAGAATCCTCAGTCCCAGGAAGCACAGCTCTGAGAATAAAATTCTAGAGGCAGTGAGGCCACTTAGAAGAAAAAATCATAGGTTTTTGTGTACGCGCTGTGTGCATGTTGGGAAAGCTATGGATTGGGTTTTGAGGAAGCAAAAGAGCACCCAGCTAACCTGTGGGGCCAAAGCCTTGCGTCTGCGTGCCAAGTGTCTCCCTCAGGTCTCCACAGGGTACCTGGACATTTCCTGAATCCCAGTGTCGGTTCTCCCCGCTCATCCAGTTCCCATGTGGGGATATTTTAGGAGAGCACTATGTGGCTTTTCTATTTTGAAGGGTAACTGTGTAACCCCAGCTTACTAAGTGCTTTCAAAATTACAGGAACTATTCTCACTGCTACAATGTCAGCTCATTTAAACCAGCTAGCTAACCAGGTGCTAGTGTTTGGCATCCTTAGTGCACAGATGAAAATGCTGTGTCATTAGTGCACTGGATGTTTTGTGTGAAGGGGGCTTAAAACCTGAATGAGACAGTAAGTTTTTGCTCCATCATCCATGCTCGTATTAATTTACAGCAACCCTCTTTTTCTATGAACAGGAAAAGTAAGTTTCATGATGTCCTTTTCCCAAAAGATCTCCAGTTCTGAATGATCAGAGTCAGAATGTATGAGGTTTTAATGCATTTAACTGAAAACCAGGTAAGTGGCTTTTGGTCTGAGACTTAATATAAAATCCTCCACTAAGCGATGTCCTGATTGGTCTACAAAAAGATTTTTTAGCTCTGGACGGTGTGGTTCAGTGGATTGAGTGCTACCCTGCAAACCGCAGGGTCGCTGGTTCGATTCCCAGTCTGGGCACATGCCTGGGGTGCGGGGCCAGGTCCCCAGTTGGGGGCAGGTGAGAGGCAACCACACATTGATGTTCCTCTCACTCTCCCCCTCCTTTACCCTCTAAAAATAAATGAATAAAATCTTTTAATAAAGATTTAAAAAAATAAAATAGCTGAAAGCAAATGAACAGGAAATACGGTTACATTTCTGAGTTCCTGCCCGACTTGTGGGGCAGGGCAGTCAGTGGTGGGAATGCGTTGCTGCATTAGGAGAGCGGTCACACCGCTCCGGGAGGGAGCTGCACGTTTGGCCTTTCTTCCTGTTTAGTTCTGTGAATTTGAAACCATGAAACAGTTGACTGGTTCAAACGCTGCCCAGATCTAGTTGTGTTTTTCCTGAATTTTCCCGCACTGTTCAAAAGATTGCTTGATTTTTAGTTTTGCATTTGATGTATCGGCACTGTGGGGCTTCTGGGACAGATGCAAGTTGGCACAGAGCGGTTTATAATCAGTGAGTGAGTGCCTGCTTCCTCTTCTAGCCCTGCCCTCTGTTAAAGCAGGGCCTGCTTCACACCACCGGGTCCTTCATTGCCAGAGGACAGCAGGGGGGCTCGGCCAAGCCAGATGTCCTGAACACGCAGCACCTGGGCACTGTCGGGGGACAACCGTTAGCTGCATTTTTCAAGTTTAAGGTTATGGGAAGACTGCTCCTGGGGAGTCACCATTTCACAAATCTGGTCAGGCCTGTCAGGCCACATACTTCTCCTCATTCACGAGGCCACAGAAGGAAGGATCGTGCACACCTTTAGAGACATCTAAGGGCAAGTGTCAGCACCAATCCGAGGATGGAGTATGATCTGCACGTTTGCAGCTTCTCTGTGCACAGGACCTCCCAGAACACAAGCAGTTTGTCTAGTTAAAATGTCGCAGGGTACTACTTCCTTCCATCTCCTCTTCTCAATTCTGTCTGGAGTTCACACTTGAAGACCAGATCTTCTTACAGACATGAGAAATCTATCCTTTCTCAAACTGACTTTCCTGAAGCATAACTGATCAGTCATTTCCCTGTTTAAAATGGTCCCGTCCATTAGCTACATATTTAGTGCAAATTTCTAGGTTGTCCTAGAACTGTGTTATCCAATACAGCAGCCAGAGGTGGCTTCTGAACACTTGAGGGGGGCCTAGTACAACTGAGGAGTGGAAGTTTTGATACTATGTAACTAAAATTAATCTAACTTTTAAAACTGGTATTTAACTCAGTTATTAGAAAATTCAAATATATGTTGAAACAACTTGAGTATGTGAAGTCTACTGTTTCAACCGTACATTTTATGAAATACAAATGCAATGTTAGCATTTCTGATGGTAATTTAGCATGTAAATTAAGATATACTTAAGTACCAAATTTTGAACACATAGTTAAAAAAGAATGTAAAAATATCTCAGTAATTTTATACTGATTACATGTTGAAATAATACTTAGAATATATTAGGTTAAATAAAATGCATTATTAAATTTGTATTTTTTTTTTCTTTTTTGCTGTTGTTAATGTGACTACTAAAAATTTTTAAGTACAAATGTAGCGCACATTATATTTCTATTGGACAATGCTGGTCTAGAAAATCTATTGAATGAATGAATGGAGTCAAGGCCCTTCAAGTTTTCCCTCAACCTTGCTTTTCAGTCTAGACTGCTACTATATTAATTCATCTGTTGGCACCCTGTCTTGTACTGTCATTACCAGGCTCTTTTATGTGTCAGTGCCCTTGTCCCCTCTCCATCTGCTGTGAAGTTGAGCTTATCCTTTAAGACCCAGCTCAAATGCCCTCCTCTCTGAACCCTTTACCTACCTTTCCAGGGCCGAGCTCCGTGCTCCCAAAGACCTGGAACATTCTGTGAATCCTAGGTCTATATTCACACCTTACTGTGGGTGCAGAGTTTCCTCAGTCTCTTTCCCCTCTGAATTCCCAGCATTGAGCACCCTGCCTTGGACATTAGAGACGCCCCATCGATGTCTGACTATGCCAGGGACCTTAGATGGAGCAGCACCAATTTCTGCTGGAGGAATCCATGGCAGTAGCTCTTGCACAGGTTCTGAGTTAAAGTGAAGTAAAGGCACTGACTGCCCTGATATGAGCGAATGCCCCACCCGCCGCCATGTGATTAAAGCAGCCGCAGAGGAAGAAAATCAGGAGCGTGCGCAGAAGAGCTTAGGGGCCTGGCGTCCTCTCCTGCTCGCTACTCTGGGAGGACACAAAGGGGTGCTGGGCACAGCCCGTCTCTGCAGGGCCGCGGGGCTGCCAGAGTGTTGCTCCGAATCAAAAGCTCTTGGCGGGAATCTAGTGAAGGCCTGACAATCCATAAGGGACGGGGTGGAGAGAAGACTGCTTCAAGCAGAATCATAAAGAAGTTTTATAAGTCTCTCAGAGACAGGTGGAAGATTTATGCCTCCCGGGTCAAGTGAGAGGACAAACCTCAGGGCTCCTTGAAGCCCTTTCTCCTTCATGAACTTGTTTGTTACTGGGCCGGCAGGCAGGAGGCAGCGTCCTCTCCAAATCCAGGCTGCTGGTGGCACTCGCCCCGGCAGGTCCAGAGTGAATCCAGATTGAGGCTCCAGGCTCAAGACTGAGAAGTAAACTAAGCTGAGGTGGGGTGTGGATAAAAGGGGCCAAACATCCAGGAAGTGGGAAGCCCCAAAGCTTTTCTATGTTCAAAGACCTCTTCTCAGGGCAATGTGGAGACAAGGGGAAGTGGAAACGAGTGGGTTTAAAAAAAAGCCTCCACTCAACATAGCCGTGTCCCTTCAGCTAGAAACCAAAGCCTTTACGCAGGTGTTTGCTTACTGCACAGCTGTTAGTAGCCAACAAATGCAACCAGACTGGAAATAAACTGGCGGAGTAAACGATAGAGTGTCCAGTTATGGAATATTACATAACCATGAAAAAGGAAACATTATTGCAATATGTATTGACTTCCAGATATTTCAGAGAAATGTGTGCATGATGGTAGTAGTAGCCTATTTATCTTCCTAGACTCTGAAGGGAAAGTCCCCCACTCCCTTACCTCCTGGGGCATGCGGATCTGGCAAGCACCCCTTCATACTGCCTCTGCCAACATCCCACAAGAGCACGCATGGAGACCCAGGAGAAGAGGAACAGCCTCAGGAAATCTGACCTATTGCCAGTGGCAGCAGATTCCATTGTGTGCTCCTGACTTAGAAAATAACCAGAAAAGCAGGAATCTGTCTTTCTGCTACATGTCCATGACTTTCAAAGGCAAGAGTTTTTCTCCCTGTGCTCTGCATCACCCCCCAAGACGTCTTTTTTGATAAGTTAAGACTGTTACCAAAAGAACACCTGAGGAGGGGCAGGCACAGTCCAAACTACAACTTGTGGTGCAGGAGGGACAAGCAGGAAGAGTCCTGGACAGATGCACATCGAGGGGCAGAAGGGATCCCTGCTCCACACACCTCAGCCCCGAAATGCCACATTAGGTACGAACCTCCCAGATGCTGGGGAGCAGACGGGGAGCTGTGCACCCCAGCGTGCCTTCCCATGAAGGTCGGACATGAGCAGGCCTGAGTGTCATCGGCACTCAAGGGCACAGAAAGTGAGATTAACGGCAATCCGCACATCCTGTGGGCCTGAAGGAGCCCCCTCCATCTCCACCCTGAGCTGAAGGATGTGGCAGGTTATAGTTTCCAAAGGTGGCTGCAACTGTATCTCCCACCCCGCATACTCTTCTGAATGCGACCTTGCCTTTCACCCATCAGGAGATGAAGTGTGATCTCCCTCCCCTTGAACCTGACCTTAGAGACATTCTGGCAACCAGTGTAGTAGAAGTGATGCTGTGTGACTTCCTGGGCCAGGTCAGGGGACTTGCAGCTCCTGCCTTGGTCTCTGGGAACATTCACTCACTGGGGTGCCACCTTGGGACCCAGGAGCAATGCTGTGACAAGCACAAGCTATTCTAGAGAGGCCACAGGGAGGTGCTCTGGTTGACAGTTCCAGCTAAGCCCTCCGAGGCCAGGCACCAGACCTGCAAATGAGGACAGTCTCGGAGTGGTGGCAGCCGCCACTGTGGGACCCCACACACCAGGGAGCAGAGGGAAGCTGTCCCCACTGTGCCTTTTCCAGGTTCCTGATGCACGGAAGGCACGGGCACACAATCATGTTTGTAGTTTGATGACACGGTGTTTCAGGTGGTTTGTTTTACAGCAATAAATAATAAGGGATAGGTGGTGAGTAAACTTAAGACAAATTGAGGTTTTTGAAGAAAAAAAAACCTATAGTGACTCAGAAGATAAGAAGACCTGTGAAAATCATAAAAAACAGAAACTGGAAAAATTTCAAATAAAAATTTTTGAATACTCAACAGTAAATACAGGGTGGGCAAAAGGAGGTCTATAGTTGAGAGTATGTGAAACAGTTTATTCTTGTGTATTATTGAGTAATTATTGTATTCCTTTCCATACAAACAACTACAGACCTCCTTTGTACCCCCGTACGTACTGAGTACCCCCCACTTGTACTGGGCACTGTGTGGCACACAGGGGACGAGCTGTGAACGAGACAGGTGACAAATTTCGTTTCCCACTGGTAGCCACAGAAAAGTAAAGTAGCAATTACAACAAAGCCTGACACGTTCAAAGGTGGAGAAAGGGACAGTCTCGTGAGAGCGCACAGGGGACAGTTAGTGTTTACTGCTGTGACTCTGAACAGCACACAGGGATGGGATGCGTACTATAGGCAGGAAACACGGCACCTGTGAAATCAGAGCAGGGAGTCACGACCTGAGGACAGACTGCGACCGAAAGGCCGTGGCATGGGGTGGAAAGGCTGAGCTAAGGTCAAGAAGCAAGCAAACAAGAAAGCCCACATGAGAATGGGAGGCGACGTTGGTAGCTGGGGAACAGGAATGATGGCTGAAGAGCTGAATCGGTAATAGGAAAGACAAAGTTGGGATTTCTCCTAGAAAGTAGTTAATCAAAAAATTAAAAAAAAAAAGAAATTAAATAATGGAGTGGGTTATACAACAGATGAAGAGCTGTGTCCCCGCCTGGAAGTCCCTGGGGTGTCGCTGGTGAGCCCCTGAAAGGGGCCACCCTGCACTGAGATGCGCTGGCAGGGTGAAATACACCGGATTCCAAGACTTGCTAGAATCAGCGTCACCTGTTTCTTTTTCTTTTTCAAAATGTGGCTGTTGGAAAACCGGAAATTACGTATGTAGAGAGGAAAGAGGGAGGACACCCAAGAATTTTGTGTTTTTGAGGAATTTCGAAGGAAGACAAAGAACAGTGGTACATCAAAAAAATCACAGAATATGTGGCTGGTGTGGCTCAGTGGATTGAGCGCGGGCTGCAAACCAAAGGGTCGCTAGTTCGATTCCCAGTCAGGGCACATGCCTGGGTTGTGGGACAGGTCCCCGGTGGGGGCCACGTGAGAAGCAATCACACATTGATGTTCCTCTCCCTCTTTTTCTCCCTTCCTTCCTCTCTCTCTATAAATAAATAAAATCTTTTAAAAAATCACAGAATAATTACAGAACACTTTTAGGGGGTTAAAAATGCACCTACACCAGTGAAAAATCAGTGAAAGCAGACCTGTGTCGACACAGGTTTTCAATTACATGAAAAAAATTTTAACAATTTCTCTAAAGATACCGACTGAAAATAGTGCACTTCCAAATTTGTCTCTGCCTTTCCTCCACAGCACAAAGTGCTTAACGACGTGAAGCAGTGCCCACTGGTCATTGGTAGAAAGAGATCACAAAGCTGTCATTTGTGTGTAAAGCCACTATAATGACATTCTCAGACATTCGCAGAGAAACGGAACTAAAAATGAAGAGAAGTGATTTTAGCTGAAAGAAGAGTCAACATTAAGAATTCAAGTATAGAGAGTTCAAGGTAGGAGGCAATTTTGGGCTCTTCTTTACTTGTGACAGGCTCCAAACTTAGGAATCCAGTTGATCGCAACTGGATTTTGCATCCAAGGGGTGAAATTTGACCTTATGGTGCCTTCTTCTTCTTTTTAAAAGAAGCATATCACCCGAGGATATGCCTATTGATTTTAGAAAGAGGAAGTGTGGGGGGCGGGAGAGAGAGAGACATTGATTGATATGAGAGAGACATCTATGGGTTGCCTCTGGTACGTGCCCCTACCAGGGATCAAACCCAAAACCTAGATATGTGCCCTGACCAGGAATCAAACCCACAACCTTTTGGTGTACAGGACAATGCTCTAACCAACTGAGCCACCTGGCCAGGGCTTATGATGCCTTCCGCTTCCCCTCCTTTCGTGATCGTGCCAGGCACTGCCCTGCTCTCCCTCAGTTCACAGAAGTCTCCAGTCAGGTTAGATGACCACGCAGAACAACGAGTTTCTGTGGTGTTTCAGGACTTCCTAAAAATGGCTGCACTATTTACAGAGGTGGGACACTGCAGCTGAAGAATTGCTGAACCAAATGTGTGTTTTCTTTTTTACAGAAGCAGAGTTGCCAAAGAATTTGATTTTCTGCACGTGTAAAAGGCATGTTGAATGAGTCACTGGTCTCTCTTTTCATTTATTTAATGGTCAATGCCAATCAAGTAATGCAGGGACTGATCTCACCTGTTATCAGCGCCCTTCATCAATGGCCTGGGACGCTTGTGGGCTAATTATACCATGAGCAACACATACAGACAAAACAGAAAAATAAACGTAGAAAATACATAAAAAATGTTCATGAGTGCTTATCTTTGGATGCAAGAATTCTGGATAATTTTTTATCTTTATACTCTTAAATTTTCTAGTTTGTTTCTTTAAAAAAGTAGTAGTTGTTAGTTTTATACTTAGCAAAAAGAGAAGTTTAAAATATCAATTTATACAACTTTGTATATGCCACTTAAGAGAGCAATTTCTGGGTTTCCCCCAAGTTCACAGCAAGCCCTTCTCTTCTGGGCATTTCTGGCCCCTCGCCCAGCTGCAAGGGGAGAGTCCTGGAAACTGCTTATCTCGGTCAGGTCTGAGTTCAAATGCTACCTCCTCGGAGACTTTCCAGACAATCACCTAAAATGCCCACCCTCAACACTCTATTGTGTTTTAGACATAGAGCTTATCCTACTGGAAATTATTTTACTTTCTTCTCTGTTTTTCTCTTTTCAGTGTTGGGGAGGTGGGGGGCGGGGACAGGAGAAGGAGTCACTTTTCTGTCTTGTTTCCTGCTGTGTCCCAGCACCAAGAATAGTATCTGACATGTAGTTTTCACTCCAAATAATAGCCACCGAGCAAATGAAAAAGCCCTGTGTGACTGCTTGTGATCTGGCCTTGGCTTAAAGGACAGGAGAGAAGAGCCTGAGCAAAGCAAGACCAATCAGGAAACTTCCAGAATTTGGAACTTTTGAGGTAACATGTGAACGTGGGAGCTGCAGAGTGGCCACGTTCTGGCTTCTGGGCCGGAGGGGGAGAGATGGAGACAGAGAGAGCAGGAAGGCACGTGTGAGAGGCAGAGGGGAGCCCCGGCCCACAGCCTTGCTGGGCCTGCTGCGTTTCAGCCGCGGGCCGAATAACTTTGTAATTACGTTCTGCGATTCGGGTTAGGCCAGTTGGAGCTGGTGCCTGTCACCTACAGCAAAGGAGTGGTAGCCAGTATATCTGTGGTCACGGTCATGTGTTGAAAATTCAGAGCAAAAATATTTTTGGAGGAAATGCTCCAGAATGGTTTCCTCTGAGTGGTAGGATGACCTAATTTCCTAAACTTTCTAAAACTAGTATGTGTCACTTTTATGACAAGGAAATAATATATATTTTTTCCTGAGAATCATAGTGTGGTAGGCCCCAGTAGATTATGTCAGCCCATCATTTTATTTTAGGGGAGCTGCTGAGAGGTTACGCAGTGAGATGACTCCCCCACATATACGAGGCTCATTCACCGCCGTGCCCCAGGCTTTCTCATGCCCAGGCCAGTCTTTTCTCTGCCAGGGACTCTTTGGCCAGTCATTGTGCTTTTCATCCTGACAAGCTACATTTCAACTATTTTTTCAGTGATAAGTTCTCTCATTGTGGTGGGGAAAAAAAGCTTCTTTTATGGGCTAACTCCAGTGAATGGGGTGTGACTGTCACACTGCCGTGTTGAGGGTTTCCCCAGTGATATTGAGGCAGCGTCTAGACTGGGTGGGAAAGAAGTGCCACAGCTGATGACTGAGTCTGTCCTGAGTGCGGGGAGAGGGTCTGGATGGAGACAAGTTCTGTTCTAATGCTGTCAGATGCAGGGCAAAGCTGGCTTCATGAGAGGGGGAAAGGGCTGCACACTCAGGGGATCCATCATTATCACACAGGCCTCTGTCCCTTGGTTTCTGTTAAGAGAAGCTCTAATGTCACTGTACGATGATGGCATAATAAGGACATAAAGAATGAGGCAGTGGCTGTACAAATTCTGCTTTGCTTTCTTTTATTACCTTTGTTTGAAATTTCTGTTTTTAAATTTTACCTTTGTTTGAAGGACTGACTGTCATTAGGCCAGGGTGACAGCTGATGGAGTCACCACGAGCCTACCTGGGCACCATGGAGGCTTGAGCGAAGTGCTTGTAGGAGGGCCGTCTCTTTCTGGGCTGGACCACAGGGTGGCTCTAATTCCTACTAAGTCTCACGGAGCTACTGATCTGTCCCACCTGTGTCTTGACTTGCACTCATCAGCCCTGCCTAGTTTGAAGAGACCTCCTCTAGCAATCCAAGAGCCTCCAGGGGCGGTGAACAGCACTGTTCTGGGCCCAGTAAACCAGTGACACAGGAAGGAAGTGCAAACAGTCCAAAGAGCATCAGGAACAAGACACAAATTGTCACTTGAAATTCAGAGGGAGATTAAGCTATTGCAAGAATACTGGACAGGAGCCCAGTGGCCAGAAAACATGAAGGGACAGAGGCTTTCCCTTTGACCCCTGGAAAATGCGCCTGTCCCTCTCCTGACCTGCTGGCAAACCCCCACAGGTGTGCCTGCAAACAATTGTCACCTCTCTGGGTGCCACACTCCACTCTCCCTTTCACTATCTAGGTAGGGGAGGAGTTTTTGTTTTGATTTTTAAAGCTCTGCAGCTGCATTGGTGGAGGACGGGCCCAGGCAGAGGCAATGGGACTAAGCAGCCTCCCCAGGAGGTCCTCTGCGAGTCCTGAGGGCTGGAGCCCACTCTGCACTGGAGTCAGGGTGGGAGCGGTTCTAAATATGTGCGAAGTGGATCATAAATGTTACCTCATTACGGACCCAGCTGCCAGCATCACCAAGATGGAGGGGAAGCTGAAAAGATGAGCCAAATGGAACTGGGAACTTCCTTTCCCACTAACTTAGATATTTCTAAGGACTCCAGAACTCAGATGTGTCTGAGACCTTGGTTGGCCCTGTGTCCATGTGCCCATCATTTGGGAGTGTGGAGGATTTAGGTTGGAATAATGCAAGAGAAAGAGCAATGGGATTTTCTGAGTCTGAAAATGGTTAAACTGAATTATTTAGGGATTGTCTCACCCCTATAAATCTTCAAAGTGGGGGAAATTCCCTTCTGTCTGAATAATTTCTGCATATGTTCCAGGCTGCACAAACTGTAGAAATCACTAATCTTGGAAAGGCCTTTACAACCCTGAATCCGTAAGCCCTTGCTCTTGTTTAACACACTTTTTGTTTGCTCGTTTTCAAAGACCCAAGTCTTTGTTTTATATGGCAGCCTGAGGTTACACCAAGCACAGCGAAGAGGCTTCAATTTGCACACCAAATCCTACCAGTGGTGGCTGCTCGGGGAGCTGTGCTAGGAGCATTCTGAGGCCACATCTGGGCACTGCAGGAAAGATGGATTAGCAAAGGCTGCCACGTATTTGACATCTCAGCATCCAATCAAGGGACACCTTTCAGACGTCTAGACCCAGGGTTAAGTTCTTAAATTCTGGAAAATGGAGGATTCCTTATCAAACATCTTCCCCCAAGGAACTGATACAAGTATCTCCCATAATAATTAATCTCTCTTATGAACTTACCATGAATAGCAGGAAGGAGACCTTCCCTCTCCCTATGGTTCTTCGGGGTCTCAGGATTTTGGGCCTGGAATACTCTTCTGGCCTCCAGTGGTCTCCTAGCCTTCCCTTCTTGGGATCTGTTCTCTACAAGGCTGATGGAGTGAGCTTTCTGAATGGAAGCCCTCCGGTAGTTCCCAGCACCCACAGCACAGTTATTTGCTCCTACGTCAGGTTCATCTTGATCTGGTCCTTGCTAGCCTGCAAGCCCTGTGTCTTTCCCCTCTTTTCCTTGGCACTTTATATTGCAGCCAAGCTGAGTTCCTTGTGCCTCCTGACTTTTTCCACAGGGGGATCCTTCTGCGGGCAGTGCCTGCTCCCCTTTTTATCTTCCCCCACCTCGAGGCTCGACCTAGTTGACCTCCCTCAGTGCCTTTCCTTCCCACTTAGACTTGGTTAAAGGGACCTTGTAAGTTACTTGGTGCTTGTTTGAACCCCTGCTGCGACCACAGGTTTGTCTACATCCCCTACTAAAGCTCTGAGCTCTTCCAGGCAGGAGCTGCATCTTCTTAGCTGCATCTTCTTAGCTGCATCCAAACCATTAGGCAATGGATACCCATAGGAGGTGCTGGATCCATGTTTATTACTGAGTGGGGTTGTGTGGTTTCCCCAGATTCAGGCACTAATGGTGACTTGGTGCCATCAAATGGACACGACCCATTTCCCGCAGTGCCTTCACCGCTTTACCTAATGACCCGCTCTCCTGGCCCCATGCACTGCTTCTTTCGGTAACAGTTATTGCAAGAAATCGAGGCAAAGGAGACAAGTGCCAGTTATGAACTGTGTAAAAATCTAGAAATTCAAAGTCATTGAATCTTAGATCTAGAAGAGACCTTTTAGATAATCTTGTTCAGCTCCGGTCTAGAAGGCAGAACTGACGCCTCACCCATGCCTCCCTCCCTTTGTTCCCATCTTCCTCACTCTCTTTTTTGGAAAAAGGAGTTGTTTTCAGCAATTATAATGGCAGCTGTGAAAACTATATGCCCAGATTTCATGGTCCATACAGTGAAAAATATTTAATCTTGATTGATAACAGAAGTGAAGAGAGTATAAGGGACCCATATTTTGGCCTACATTGTGCAGTTCTAATTCCCAGATCCCTTAACCAAAATTGTCCTGGTTTTATCACTTTTCTTACAAAACTAATGGGGAACTGGCTCATTTGGAGGGAGAAGGGAAATGGTTCACCTTGCATAGCTGTGTTTTCGTCTCATAGTAGGTAATCACGGGGATGGCCGCCCGGTAGTAGGCTTCGAGGCGCTTGGCGATGGTGGCCGTGCTGTCCGCGCCTGGGCTGCTCTGGCTTCTCTGGAGAAGGCGGCTGGTCATGGTGTCTGCCGAGCAGTCCATGCAGATCACCAAGTGCGGGTCTCCAATCTGGGGTGGGGGGCACAGCATGGTCAGAGACTGCATTCTGTGATGCCTTAGGAAGGCCTAGGACCCCCACCTCTCCCCTTTCTTGGCCTTCTGATTCCTTTCAAGGTCCTAGAACTACATCATGGCAGAGCTGGGACTGGACTTTGTGGTTTCTTATTTCCAAGTCAGTGGTTTCCCCTTGATGTCTCAGAGTTGTCTCTTGCCTTTGTCACTTCCTGTAATGCAGGGACTACATAAAATGTGAACTGATGCAGTCCCAATCTGTTCTCCACACTAGAGGGAGGGGTGTGTGTGTGTGTGTGTGTGTGTGTGTGTGTGTGTGTGTGTGTGGTGTGTCCTTTCAGAAGCCTTCTCTGACCTACCAAGGCAGAGGTAATCCCTTCCTCGTCTGTACCACCACGTCATCCTCTACCAGTGGCATAGTGTGACTGTGTCAGTTATGTGGGGGTTAGCACAGCGTGATGCTTCGGCACACACTGGTTCGGGTCAGGCTGCTTAGGGTCAAATTCTGGTGTGGTGACTTGTCTCCGAGATGGTCTTCATCAATGGTTCTTCCCCCATTGGCACAGAGGCCATACCTTGAATCTCAGCTGAACTGTATCTGTGTTGACTACCAGAATACAGTGGAAATGATGTGGTGTGCTTTTTGAAAAAAAATATTTTATTTATTTATTTTTAGAAAGGGGGAAAGGAAGAGAAGGAGAGAAACATTAATGTGTGGTTGCCTCTCCCACGCCCCCTACTGGGGACCTGGCCCACAACCCAGGCATGTGGAATGCTTTTAGAAGCAAGATCACAAGAAATTTTGCAGTTTCTGCCTCATCAGCTGCCATCCAAGATGCCCAGCTATTTTGGCTGCTAAGATGTGAGGTAGCACAATTCAGCCACGTGGTCAGGGGCCACGTGGACAGAGATGCCCGTGCAGCCCTTGTCTGTTTTAGACATCCCAGCCCTGGCTCCAGACATGTATACTTAGTCTTAGCCACTGTCTGATTGTATAAATTCAGTAAGTATTAGCCATTATGCTTATTTCCCCTCGTAGGCGACAGTCTCTTTGTGTGCAGGGGTTAGAAGTACTCAGCTCCTCAGTCCCAAGTCTAGCATATAGTAGGTAGGTGATTTTAAAATGTTTTAATGAATGAATACTGATAACATGATCGGTAGCATGAGTCTCCTCATCTCCCCAGGCTTCTCTTAAATGTTCTTTGCTCCTGATGTTTGTGTCTGTGTCACCTCTACTATCAACCCTAACCCTGGATCAAAGGAAACTGTCACTTCCTCCTGATCTTGCAATGATCAGACTGTGAGTAACACATGGATGCTTCCCACTCCCCTGCAGAAAGTGCCTGGGAGGGATGGGAACAGTCAGGGTGGGGAGAATGTAGGTAACACGCAGAACAGTAAGACGCTAGTAAGTGTTGATCAAATATGTATCTCCCCCACCTGACAGATTTACTTTAAGGAACAGAGCGGAATATTTCCCCAAAATCTAGACAAGTGAAATAAACCTCTGGAATATGTCGTGGAACTTTTCTGCACAAAAGGCTGGTAGAAGGTTTGGAAAAAAAATGACCCACGTCCGCCAGCAGAGGGCGAGCTTGGGAGGCAGCCTAGGGTTTAGTTACAGAGTAGGACTCCCTGGAGCCACTTCTGGTTGGGGCTGTGGGAGAAGACTAGGCGATTTTTCCAGCTGTGGGAGTTTTCAGGCCATTCATGATGACAGAGAAGATAATCAGGGACTCCTTCAAATACAAACCGAGATCATGTGCACCTGAGCAGGAGCTCTCCGTAAACGACCCACTGGACCAAAATAAGCACAGGAGGCAGAGGCAGATTTCTCACATTGATTCTCAAACTGTGGCCCTTAGACCAGCAGCGCGGGCATCATCTGGGAGCTGAACTTATTAGAAATGCAGTCTCGGGCACAACCCCGGACCTACTGAATCAGTCTGCAGTTTAAGAAGATCTCCAGGTGATTCTTCGCACAGCAGTTGCTTGCAAAGCTGCTCTGCCATTCACTTGTGCTGAGACTATGGGGTTTGTACTAACACATGACTCTTGGATTCAGCACTCCCTTCCTACACATAAAAGCTACTGAGCAGTCATTCCATTTGGAAGTGGCCTGTACCACTGATGTTTTTCATACCTAAAAATTTTTGAAGAGTTCAAATGAAATGCCATTTAATTATTTTTCAAAGCACTTTGATATACTGAAAGCCCTTTGGAGTAGCTCTCCAGGTCCCAGCTCTGCTTCACCAGGTGTGGCTGGCCTCTAGCACCACAGAAGTGGGAGAGTGGAGAACTCTGCCCTTGTCTGAATGAATCGCAGACTTGGGGACAACCCCCTGGCCCCGACATCACCTGGCTGGTGTCCCTGGAGTTCTGCCACGGGGGCACTGGGTTCTCCCTGACCTTCGGGTATTCAGGGGACCTCTGCTGGGGCACAAGTGTGGCTAAGATGCCATCAGCAGCGTTTCAGCACCTAAGGGCTTAACACCCATCCCTCCTTCAGCACCCACCTAGGAGGCATCATCTCCATTTTAAGGAAAAGGGAATGGGAGGTTCACAGAGGTTAACCTGCCCAGCGTCACAGAGGCCTAACTCGGTGACAGTCCTGAGCCAGCTGGGTGTAACTGCAGAGACGGTGACTTCACCCTAGCGGAGGGCACCAGAGCTTTCAGAATGGGGCGCAGGCCAGGTGACTGGTGGGCCAAGTGGAGCCAGGTGAGGAGGGCAGGGAGTCGGAAAGGAAGAGGGTGGTGTCAGAGGCCGTCTTGTTTTATTTTGTGGAAGATGGCTCCTGGGATCTCGTTGGGGTGAGTATTTGCCTTGGCTGGGAGCAGCTGCCACGATGAGGTCAGCCTCAGTGACTGGTGCTAATGGCTTCGCCTTGGTAATTCCCGCGGATCGAGCAGGAGGGGGAGTTTACCCCGCTCTCCTCTGTCCTCCACCTCAGTTTTCTTCTGATTAAGTGAGGACGCCAGGAGACTGTGTTTTCCAGTGGGCAAGGTCGTCCTGCCGTCCAGGAACTGTCTTGTTGAGAATAACAGCTACCTTGTTCTGTCTGCGTGCCTCTGTTTCCTCACTTTCGAATGAGAATGGTAATAGTTTCTATCTCAATAGTATATTGCCCGGAGAAAATGCGTTAATACAAGTCAGTACCTGGCCAGTTACAACATGAATGTGAGCTAATATTAGTTAACGTGGGTCTGGCAATTTATTCATGCCTTTAAACTGTAAAAGTCCCTGGTGGTCCATTTTGGTTTATTTTTTTATATTTCTTTCTAGTTATTGATTAGAGAGAGAAACATCGATTTACTGTTCCACTTTTTTATGCATTCATTGGTTGGTTCTTCTATGTGCTCTAAGTGGGATCAAACCCACAACCTTGGTGTATGGGGATGACACTCCAACAACTGATCAACCTGGCCAGGGCTTCAGTTTGGGTTTAGAAAGAGCCAAAGGCCCACCCACGCTTTTAGGCCAAGGCAGTGCTCCAACACACTCACCAGTCCCTGCCCTGGGGGCTGGGGACCCCTGGCTAACAATAAATCGGCCTGCCCATTCCCATCCGCTCTCACCCTGAGGCATAGCCCCTTGGGGAACCTCACTGGAGGAGGGGTATCTGCATTTCAACATTCCTGAACACACAGCCCTCATCATGATGGCACCATCGTAACTTCCGCCCTCCACACTGCCATTACCAAGTTCAAAGTTCTACAAAGAACCAAGAGTCAGGTGAAGAGAGCAACAAATCTCAAGTGGAAAGTCCTGAGGGGTCTCCAAGGCTCCCCACAACCTTAAACAACAACACACCCACTAGAACATCCCTGGCCAGGCTCATAATCTTTTTTTTTCCCACTAAGAGCTCATTCTGAAACTTAGAACACATTTATAAACAGAATCACTGATTCTGTAGATGGAAAATTATATGAGGGAGTTAAGAGTGGTCAGGCTGAGGGAGAGTAATGTCATCATTCACACCTCCAGAAAAATTACCATCATATTCAGGCTAAGGGCAGCATTTCAGCTAAGGGGCTCCTGGGAGGGAAGAGCCAAGAGCAAGTACATGCACTTTACTTCTGTTAATGTGTGTTTAGTTGGGCTGTTGCTGAGTAAAATGCTGGCTTAATACAGAAAAGCTTCCCAATTTCACACTAGGGAGCTAGGCTAAGTAGACGCCCCTCCTCAACGTGAAAGAATCCATAAAGTGGGGATACTAATACCTACTGAATGGGGCTGTAAAGACTCGTACAAGGACATGTAACGCCTAGTCAGCACCCAGGACATTTTAAGTGCTCACAAAATAACAGCTACTATTCTGTTGGTCATGTATTCTATATGATTGTAACCATAGAAAAATAGGTAGAACAAATGCTGAACAACATACATCAAAATGGGAATAGGTGTGATCTCTGGTGACTGGTACTTTTTTATTTTATACATTTCTGAATTGCCTCATATCTATATATTTTTTATTTCCATAGTCACAAAATACTAATAATTCTGAAAATAAAACCGTAGCAATTTGTTGAACACCATGTACAGGCTTACAAATGTGTAAGGCACTTTTCAACGATTCCATCCAATCTTCCCAACAAGCACAGAGATATCTATTTTCAATCTACACTTTATGGAAGAGAAAATTGAGCTATGTAAAGTTCAAGGACTTGCCAGTGAGTTACAAAGCCAGGCTCTGAATACAGGCACTATAACCAGGGTTTCTCAACTGGGGTGGCAGATGGAATGGTGGTTAGAAAACCCAGCTTCTCCTTGGTATTCTTCTGTCTCTGTCTGTCTGGCTGTTTCTCTCTCACACGCACAGCCCTGCTGATGCCCTGCCCTCCCCTAATGTTGGATACGGAAGGCACAGATCAATTTGATGGAGGGAAAAAAAACAGCCTTGGGAATAAGAGATAGGAAGATAATAGAGAAATCACATACAGACTTGGCCCTGAACTGTGTACATAGCTGTAGTTTGCTATGTCATGTACAGTAAGTCAGGCAAATCCTCAAAGGCTCTTACATCTCAGAGAACTCAACCATAGGTATGCAAAGTGTCGGCGTAACTAACTGAATTGGATTTCTTTTGGCAACAGATGGTCCCAGGCATCTGGCACGCCAGTCTCTGTGACAGGGAAAGGCGGGCGAGGCGTCCGTAGACTGGTTACAACCAATCACAGGCCTGAACAGCTTCAAGCACAGTTGCATGCTTGATGAGGATACAAGAAACATTAAGATCAGATGTTTGTATTTGTCTCTGCCCAACTTCAAATTAATTACGTGCCTGTAGTTTGGAGGGGGCTATACAAATGCTGGGGGCCCTGGAGGGCATAAATAAATCCGTAACAGCTCATTCGGAGTTTGTAGCATCTTTTTCTTCAGGTCCAGTTTAAAACGAGGGCTCGTTGTAGAGGGTTGTGTGTGCTCTCCTGCACACAAGCCTAACTGGCATTAGAATCTCCTAAATTTACTGCGGGGACAAAGTCGTATCATGCTTGACTCTTGCAAACACCTCCCAGCAGCGTGGGAAAGGCCATTTTGGTAGCTACCTCACTCGAAGGTCGCCGGTTCGGGGACGAAGTGCGCATTTGTGCATTGTCTCCAGCGGCATCGTGAACTTTAGCTTTGGTTGAAACTGCCCAGTGGTCATGTGGATAACCCTCTGCCACCCCAAAGTCCAGTTAGGTTTCGTCTCTGATCCATTCTTACAACATGAATGAACCTCGAGGACATTGTGCTGATCGAAATAAGCCAGTCATGAAGATATCAAAACGCTCTGATTCTACTTATTTGAGATACCTGTGTAGTCACATTCAGAGGCAGGAAGTAGAACTGTGGTTGCCAGGGGCTGGGGGGAGGGGAAAATAGGGAGTTGTTCAATGGCTGTAGAGATTGTTTTAACAAACATTCATTATTTTTTAAATTTGTCGGTTATAGTTGGAACCACCGTAGTCACAGGCTCCACCGCACAAGTCTGTCCCCACTTCCATCCCCACCCTGATGGGGGCTCTGGAGCTGAGGGACAGCCTGTTGGGGTCAGGGCCCCTTCTTGCCAACTAAGCCAGGAATTTTTGTTTTCTTTGACTCTGGTTAGGGGAAGGTGAGCAACTGTCCTCTTCTTCTAAACATTTAGATGCCATCTTAGGAAGTTAAATAAAACAGAGGCTCAGAAGGAGGTAAAACAAACCCCCAGGGGACATACAAATACAGTCCACCGTAATTAGCAATTAGCATGGCAGTGTCGGAGATGGAGGCAAATGGGCCCCCAAGTCTCAATCCGAGCTGCAGCTGCCATGTACCAGCTGTGTGACCCTGGGCAAGTCAGGTAACCACTTCAGGCTGAATTCTTCACCTTTAGCAGGAAGAAAATACCTCCTTTGTCTATTTTAAAAGGTTATTCATGTAACAAATGACATAACATATATGAGAATGTTTTAAAACTAGTCTATAGGGAGTTACATAAATATCAATTCTTGTAGGCTCTGGATTTTTTGTTAGATAAATGGGACAACTGTCTTCCTCTTGATTGGACTTTGTAAAATTAGGAGTGATGTGTGTAAAGTGTGCAGCCCAGGGCCCAGCGCAGAACAGGTTTAATAATTATTAGCTGCGATGGTTTTCACCTACCGCTGCTCCCCTGTGAGTGGCGCCCCCTGGCGAACAGGGAGGGACACGGGCTGGTTGTGGTGGTGGGAGGTTGCCCCGGTGCATGTATTTGATTCTGCCTGGCAGCCTCCATTCCCCTGCTTTCTTCTCAGGACGCTCCTATTTCTCCTTGGGTAATTTCCCTTCCCTTTCTCAGTCTGTTGTGGTTCAGATGTAGTGCCCATTCTCCCTCCTCTCCTCCAATCCCTGCCCTGGCCTCCAGTTTGCATCAGGACGTTCCTGGAGGGTCCATTGAGGCCCTCCCACCTTCCCCTGGGCCACAGTGATTGGTTCAGTGATGGGCCCATGACCTGGGAATCCAGGATAATGAGAAACACAACCCTGGGTCTTTTTGTTGGACTCTTTGGCAAATAGAAACACTTTTCCGCAAGGTTACTTAGATGATGGAAGATAAGCCTGGAGCCGGGAGAAAATGAGGCCAATGCAAGAACTAGAAAAAGTCAGACAATTGATGAACAAATTTTAATTATAGATCCAATCAAGTGTGAACCACTCCTGGACGGTTTAGTTACTCGAGCTGGTACCCCACCGTCACCACCCCTTCCCTTTTTTTCTTCTTTGCTACTTGGTGTTGAGTTTCTGCCATTTATAACTGGAAGTTTTGATTCATGTAATTGGGACAGCAATTTTGAATTTCTCTCCCAAACTCAATGAAATCCCATGTGTTTCTTCTGGGATAACCCCCAAAGCAACACTCACCCTACGTCCAAACTCTTCGCCTTGCTTCACTTCCCGGGGATAGCCGTCAACCAGGAAGCCCTGGGTGTGGCCGACGCTGGTCACCATGGCCTCCCTCAGCAGCTCCAGAATGATGCCCTGCAGCAGAAGGACAGCAGTCAGGGCCTGACCTGACTCTTCCCCCCGAAAAACACAGTATTGCCTGGGGTCTCCTAGTCCCACGGCGCAAGGGACAAAGCCTCAGACAAGATCAACAGCAGGCAGCAATATGCTCTCTGTCCTCAGTTCTAAGTCTCACTCTCCCCAACCCACATTCCAGTGTCTATGAAACTGGCAGGTATTTTGCAACCGGCGCTGGGCACAACGTAATTGTGAGTGTTTTTTTCTGTCTGCTATGTTTGTACTAGTTATATTTACTGGGGTGTCTTAAAATAATGGCATCTTGGGTTACATAACACACACTGGCCATATTTCACATGGTAGCACCCTATAAATTTGGCATAGTGGCAGCTTAAAACTAGGCAGACCATGGTAGAAAATGCATTTTACTGTTGACTTTTTCCAGTAAATATTTTATAAAAGTTGACACCCACTAACTTGAGACTTCCAGGAGATACGAAGGGGCATTTTCTAGCAATATCACTTTCGCTAAAAACTTTGATCTGACCTGTGCTTATGGCAAAGAAAGGAGGAGAGCTACGTGGAAGGTCGGGAACGGATACAGGAACAATGCAACGGGCTGATGGCTGGGAGGGGTTCTGCTCCCTGGCTCCCTGGCTCCTTGGCTTTGGCAGGATCTCGGAGGGTGCAACTGTCACGGGATGGTCAGAAACTATCCCTAGATAATGTGAACTAACTCCTCATGAAGTTTATATTCTAGTGAGACAGGTGGATAATAGATGAACAAATAAATACATAATAAAGAGTCAGCTAGAGAGAACCACCAGGAACAAAATTAAAGCAGAGGTAAGAGATACAGGGCAGGTAGGGAGGCCTCTTTGATCAATTGTGATGGTAAAGTAGGGGTCTGGATGCAGTGAAGGAGCAAGCTATGTGGAATCTATGAAGGAAGAGCACCTGGGCTGAGGAAAGAGCAAGTGCAAAGGCCCTGTGGCAGGAACGGCCAGACCAGTGGGAGGAGCAAGGGGGAAGACAGTGGTTGGGTGGGTGTGAGCGAGGTGAGCGGTGGAAAATGGTTTTGGAGAGGGAGCTGGAGGCCAGAGCCATGGGAAGGACTCTGGATTTAATTTTAAGTGTGGCAAGGAGCCATTGGAAGGTTCTGGGAACAGGAGTGACACCATTTGATAAACACTTTCAAGAAATCACTCTGTCTGCTGTGAAAAGACAGACAGTAAAGTGTAGGGAGAAGAGAGTGGCCACAGGGAAGTGGCTCCGAGGCAACTGCGATGGTTCGTTTTGTCTGCTCCCCGGTGGGAAGCAGACTGCAGCTGGCCAGGAAGAGGCAGAGCTCTGCTGGCCAACGGGCACTGGGCCGCACGAGCCCCGAGGACAGACAGACCCTGGGCCGTAGCATGGTGGAATGAATGTGTTTGATACCCACAGCATCCAGCTTCTCAGAGATGGATGGTGACTTGAAAAGAAAAAAGACATATAAAAGACAATACATAAAAAGATACATATTCTTTACTTAAACTGCACAAGGAAGACACCGAATTTCAAGATAATGCTATCATACTCCCCCAAATAATAGAAACTTTATTTTCTGTTTTACAGAGGGTTGTCATTCTAGGCTCTCTCGTACCAGGCTCATCTCTGCTTTAAAGATTTTAATTCTAAAGTGGGGACCAGTTTTGGGGGCGGGGAATCTGGAACAGGCTAACATTCAAGGAGCTGGCAGGGCAACAAGACAGAAGGAGCCTGGGCCTGGACAATGTGGACCTGCCCGTCTCTGGACTGCTACCTACGAGGGAAACAGACTGCAGCTGTTGCCCTTCTGGGTGTCTTTGCTCCAGCAGCTCAGGTGGAATGCAACCCCACAGAGTCCCTCCCCCTGCCGGGGAGGCAGCTGCTACTTACTGAGGGCACCAGGTCTCCGCGCTCCATGGTGTCTCTGATCAGTTTGCTTCTTTCAGATTCTGACAGCAGCTCATTGCACAGGAGCTCACTAGTCGAGAGGTGTGTGAACCCATATTTTTCCACCAGCTTTTTGCACTGCGTGCCTTTGCCGGAGCCCGGGCCACCTGGAGAAGGAGTCATGCATCAGACACGCATCCTAAGTCTGGTGTCTCATTTTCAACTATATTCACCATGGTGGGCCAGCTTCAGTGCTGCCTTGATTAAACACGTAACAAGCACTTTTGATTTACCAGGAGCTGTGCTGGGAGATGTGGGTACAATGGACAATGGGTTCCAGTCCTTGCCCCCAAAGAGCTCACTGTGAATGGAGGGGGCAGGGGTTACAGACCAACAAACAGTCACCATAGGTGGTCTAGCAGGGAGAAGCTGAGGCAGCAACAGGGTCTCGGAGGCCCGCAGGACCCCCTCTCAGTAGAGATCCAAGTCAGAGAAGTGTCCTGGGGAACTGAGTCTGCCTGTGAGCCTAATAAAGAGCGAGTGCTCAACAAATGCTAGCTCTTAATTTTTAAAATTGCTTTCATTTCCAAACAACCGCCAACTCACAAAAGACTTACAAGTAGAGTACGAAACGCTTTCTGAAACATTGGAGAAAAAGTTGCCAAACCGATGCCTTGTCACTACAGAACACTACGGTGTCACTTCCTTTGAAAAAGGAACCAGGCTCGTGATTCTGCATAACTACATCTGCAGAGCCCCTTCCCATTTCAATGGAATTACCTCAATCGCCCCGATGTCCTTTAAAGCCAATGGATCAAGTTCTAAATCGTGCGTTGCCTTTCATTGTCTTGTCCTTCTGGTCTGCTTCGGCATGGAAGAGCTCCTTTGTTTGACAGTTTCGAAGATTCTACAGTTACTGTGTAATGTCCCTTAATGAGATTTTCTGCTGTTTCCTGGTTATTATTATTAACTCTGATTATCTACCATATTCCTTTGATGAACCTTACACGTTTGACTCTTTCCCTTACCTGTCCAACTTCAACTAGTTGCTAAGTTTTAAGATTTTACATCTGAAAATAATAAGAGGTAACCTTTGCCAAGAGCTTGTGGTACCGGTCGCTGCTTTAAGTATTTTACACGTATTACTTTAAAATAGTCTTAAGAATCAGGCACTGTTATTATTCCCATTTTACAGACAGGGAAGCGGAGACACAGAGAAATGAGCTCCACTGGCCTAGGCTGGTGAGCAGCGAGTTCAGGACTTGAAGCCAGGACTCGCTCAGAGGCGCTCCCTGCTCTCTTCCCTGCAGTAGCAGAGCTCGGTTCCATGCTGGTGGATGTGGCCATCCGTGTGCTCTTCATGGGCGGAATGGGGGAGGCTTGGCGTGCGGCAGGCCTGCCAGCAGCATGATTTGCTTGAAAAGCGTATCACTTCCCGGCTCCATAGCATTTAATAGCTTCTCATTCCCCACAGAATAGAATCCAACCCCCCAGAGGGGCATTCAGCCTCCCAGAATCTAATTGCATTTAAACCTCTCCAACCTTTTTTTTTCCTCATCCTTGTCCAATGCTGTCATGTCTAACCACATACTGCCCTTTCAATAAACTACACTTTTCCAGGCCACTGTGCTTTTGCTCTTCAAGGTCCTCAGCCTGGAAGTTCCTTCCTTCCTCCTCTTCATCCCTTCTGCCATAAATGAGACCTGTCACCCTCGCCTCTGGTGGAGCGAGTGGTTTACGTGGCACTCAGGTACCCTTGGCCTGTCTTACATTTGGTCTCCACGTCCCTCACTAGCAGTGCCTCACACACAGTAGGTGCTCCATAAATGCTGCCTGAATTGAAGTTTTCCTGTCAAGGGGAATGGTGAGCCTTAAAATGCACAACATGATTGAGATTTTCGTATGGTAGTGAGGATTTATGACTTATTGTCCAATTTTCCTGGCTTGCCTCTTCATATTCAAAGCTGCTTTCTTGGGACGTTTGGCAACTTCCCTCTTGAGGGACATTAGTTGTGTTTCTCATTAGCAGAAGGGCCTCTTATTCCCTCTCCTTTGCCTTGGCAGAAAGTAAAGTTAAAGCCCACATTTTCTACCTTCTGCTCATCCACACAGCTGCTCTTAGCCAAGGGGGGAGGGTTGGCCCCCTCCTGGTGTTGTCTTGGACGGGTAAATGTCACAGGGAGACAGCAATTACAAAGGCTCGCCAAAACAGTGCGGGGCACTTAGAAGGAGCAGGCGACTGCCCGCTAATGCTGCGTCCGCTCCAGCACTGTGGCTCCTGCTGAGATAGCTGAAATGCAGAGTGTGGGGACACTAGCAGGCCACTCAGGAAGGAGTGCTTCCAGATCCATGCGTAAGGGGAGCCAGGGGCCGAGCTCCTGCAGAGACCACGAGGGCTTCTGGGACCAGATTTACCTAGAAACTCTTCCGGGGATGGCTGGAAGCCAGTCATGTGGAAAAGATATTTTCAGGCTAGGCTTACAAGGCCAAAATGTTGAGTTCCAGTTATTTGTCTTCCTTCAGCATCCTACTAATACAACTATTATAGTTTTTGGTCCTCTAAAATGTTATTTAATAAATCTCGACACAAAGGCAATTAAAAATCTTCAGCTCAAATGAACAACAGCTGTGTGTTGAACAGCAGCTGCTGCCCCGTTAGGAACCTTTCAAACCTTTCGTGGGAGCAGCAGCTGCAAATTCCTAGCATTCTTCGGCTGAATGGTGCAGGCACAGTGGAATTTTAAGTAATCTGCACAATGCCTTGATTCTTCCCGTGGCTCCAAACTGGAGAACAAAGTGATTTTTATCGCTGTGGTGAAGACCCATCGACTGCTAGCAGAAATAGGAGTTTTCATATACTGTCACGTGCGCGTCTTTGAGGCCTCAACTAATGATTTTTAAATAAAAACCAGTGGGGCCTTGATATCCCTCCAGGATAATTTGTTGCTTGGCAAAAAATCTTTTGAGGTGCCACATATCAGAATGAGTAGGCTGTGTTCTCTGGTGACAAGATGATTGATAGCAGATGAGGAGCTGTCACATGTGCGTCATCTCACTGATTTTTAGTGTGTCATTACTCAAGCCTTAACCCCCCGAGCAAACCTATACCCAATAGGGCCTGGTGCGATTTACAAAGAGAGTCTGGAATATGAGAATCCATTTTAAAGGGGTCTGGCAACACTTCCGAAAGAAAAAAGAAAGGGTGAAAAATCTTTTTTCTCAACCTCTAGTGTAATTTAAAATCTTTTTTTCATGTGAGGACAAGGGACTGTATTGCGAGAGCGAAAACACTATGAACTCCCACTTCACAGCTTGGTGGATTACTTCCCCCTAAGTTTCCCACAGCACTGCACGGATGGAGGGGAGGGAGGGAGAGAGAGAGAGAGGGAGGGAGAGAGACAGGGAGAGAGAGGGAGAGAGAGAGGGAGGGAGGGAGGAAAGAAGGAAGGGAGGGGCAGCTGCAGAAGACTCTCCAGTCCAGGAGCCCATGACTGCACCTTACTGGCATTCTCTCTGAGGCGGAACTGACCGGCTGCATCTCCGCAGCATGCCCACCTGAGCCACGGTTTCCAGGGCGCTTTTTTATTTACTGGAGTAACCTTCTCTTAAGGAGACAGCTTTTGGTTTCATTAGCTGAGCCCTGCCAGAGAAGACCTCCATCCCCTAAGCAACTGTCACAGAGTGGCTTGGCCTTAGGGTAAAGAGGATGAAATGGCAAAGCTGGTACGTTACAGCACATTCTACGCTCAGAAAGCAAGCCCAAACAAAGAGGGGGGTCAGGTAGCTAATTAGCTTAACCTCCAATCCAAGCAAGTGCATGTGTGTAGGTTTCTGTTCTGCTTTTATTTCTATGTTTTTATCCTCACCCGAGGACATTTTTTCATTGCTTTTTAGAGAGAGAGAAAGGGAGAGACAGAAACATCAATGCAAGAAAGAAGCAGCAATCAGTTGCTTCTCATACACAGCTGGACCAGGGATTGTACATGCCCAGAGCGGACATCGAATCTGCAACTAGGCATGTACCCTGACTGGGAATCAAACTCACAACCTTTTGGTTAGGGGATGACACTCCAACCAACTGAGCCACACTAGCCAGGGCTATGCTTTTATGTTTAAAGATTTTAAATAGTAATGGCATAAAGCAGGTTATAATGTCCTTTGTTGACATTTTATTGTATCTCATTAACTGCAGGATGGAACCTGGAATTAAACATGAGGCCTATTAAAACAGCTCTTCATTTGACAAATATTTGTTGGGCAGCTCGGATAGGTCAGACACTGTGCTAAGCACTGGGAATAAAAAGACTCAGAGCCTCTGTCTTTTCAATCAGAGAATTCACCATCTAATGGGAAGATGGCAGGTGAACCCAGTGTCACAGAACTGTGTGGGGCTGCAAGCCTGCCTGTGAACAGTGCTGCGGGAGCCCTGGGATAGACTCCTCGCCCAGGCAGGGGGAGCAGGATCGATGAGCATGCACAGGGACCTTTGCCAACACGGGCAAAATGAGAAAGAGAAGGGGATAAGGTTTTATTCAGTGAAGTGACGTGGAGCATGACAGAGTCCTGCAGAGAATGGCAGAAGGGGAGGCATGTGATGGAGTGGTGTCACTGGAAAGGAACCGGAACCGAGGCAGGTCTGCCCTGGCATAGTCTCGAATGTGTGGTTTCTTCGCTTCATGCAGGAAAGATTTCTCAACTCGAGTCCAGGTGATTGAGAGTAATTATTTATTAAATCTGGGGACATTGAAACGAAGTCACGGCTTAAGATAGAAAAAGGCAAGATCACAGCAACAGGAGTGAGTTTGGGCTGGGCTGCCGAGACTCAGGAAAGGAAGTCACAGTAACAGTAGTGAGCCACCCTGGGCTGCCTAGACTTCCTTTCCTGAGTCTAGGCAGCAGCAGTGTGACGGGTGATTTAAGCTGCTCTCTCTCTGGTTGGGGAGGAGAGGTGTAATCCATTTGCTCCTAAGTGTTCTTGGTTAGGGAAGGTAAGACCTTGCAATGTATTAGCTGGCTGTTAATTGCTCGGCCTTTACTTAGCTACCTGTCTCAGCTTCCCTCATTCCCCTTGTCAAGGAGTTTCCTGGCTTGTTACTCACCTGCTTCAGTGGAATGTGCACAGGACAGATGACCTAGTAATAAACCCTGACTCTGACACTTACTAGTCTTGTGGGTATGGAGGAGTCTTTTACTTTCTCTGAGTGTTAGCTTCCTCATCTGTAAACTGGGTGGAGAGAGACAAGAACCAAAGAGACAGGGAGAGTTCTCCGCCCCCTCCTACGTTTGACTCTCCTTCACTCTCCTCTCCCATTCCCAACCAGTTGCTAAGCAACTTTGAAAGGTTGAGTCTACCTTTGAGAAGTGGAATCTACGTTTGAAAATTTCCCTTGTCCTATCTTTTTTCTAAGAAATTGGTGCTTGGTAAATGCTACTTATACTGAGGGGAAGTTGCTCCCCCCTCTAGCCCCTCCTGAGTTACATCTGTAGGCTGTCAGTCAGCATATCGTCGGGGCTTGAATGAAACATAGTCTACCAACAAGTGTGGGGACCAGCCATCATTTCAAGATGTCCAGACCACGTGCAGGTGAGATACACATCAGTGCATGTGCATGAACACGCACACACACACAGATTTGGCAGTACATGCACAAATACATGAATATGGTTTAGAAAACTCATTAGGTTTTTCTCTAAGACACAGCATTCCCCGGGTTCTAATTGGTCTTAGCAAAGCTCTCCAGGCCTTAATTCCCATCTCACCCCGGCCTCAACGTTCTTTAAGCCTCTTCGGCCCAAAGCCCTTCATCACTGACCCAGTTTTAGCTCCCTATTGATTTGGCTGAACCTGAGAGCTCATCGTGATACCTGTCTACCCTCTCGCTCTGATCACGCCTTCTTCTGCCTTTCTCTTTTCCCTTGACCTTTTCCTCAACTGTTCTCCAATCTCTTGATCCTCACTGTGACTTCACTGAGTTGGTCTACACCCTTTGGGATCCACTTACCTCCCCGGCTGGCTGGATACCAGGCCCTTTGTAGTAACTTTGAATCCTTTGCTCCCTTTGAATTCTGTTGTGCCTGCCCTGAGAAACACCATCCTGCTCTCTCTGCCCAACCCATCATTTACTTTATATGCACCTACTCTGGATTGCTACGAATTCCTTGAGAAAGTCAGAAAGCCAAGCCAACTGGGTCATACTATCTAATTTCATAATACCTTTTAATGCTTCTTGGCAAATATATTCCTGTTTTGCCAATACCACATTGGATGTCCGTGGATGGATTCTAATATATTTCCCCACTGCTCTCAAATCCCCAAACATAGTCTTATTCCCCTCCTTCTTCTGAATTTTCGGTCTGTCTATTCACTAAAAAGGTAAAGATTATTTTTTCCCTCAACATTATCAAAACATATGTTTCTTCTATCCTTTCTTTCTTCTATTTGGAAGACTTTATACAACTATTCAGCTTAAGGCTAACTTCTCTGCTTTGGCTCTTATAACATTTCCCTTCACAGCATTTTTCATAGTATGTAATAAGTATATATAACTAACTATATATAATATATAATAACTGTATATTATATGTATATAATGACTATACACACACACATATATTTACTGAAAGTCTGTCTTCCGTATTAGACTGGTCCACAAGTACAGGATGTGGGTATGTTTTGCTCCCCATGGCGCTCAAACACAATGACTAAAGCACAGTAGACAATTCATACTAGTGGCTGAAAAAATCAATAATTTACTGATGAATGGATTCTCTCCTCTTGTCCACTCCATACTCCTCACCTCTCTTCCTTGTGCACACTAAACCTATTCCTCTCAGTTCATGCCAGCTCTTCTCTCTTCTGTGCGATGACATGTGTGGTCTCCCCAACGCAAGTAAAATATGTCCACCATGGTCTGCATCCTCTCGTTGTCCTTGTAGTCCTTCCCTGTTTCCCCAGGAGCCTAAAACTGCCTGTTTCCACTTCCTCCTCTTTTGTTGACTCCTTTTACTCTTGTAAACTACCTTCTACCCTCATCACTCTCTGAAATTGGTATTTTAAAGTTCAACAGTGATTGCATAATTGTCCTATTATTTAATGACCTTCATTTTCTTTGTTGATGGCCTTTACTATCTTTGACTTTTTAGTGGCATTTACCACCACTGATAAACTTGAAGTTCTCTCTTCCCTTGGCTTCCAGGACGCACAGTTTACATACATTCTCTTCCCTCCTTTGCCAGGGGGAAGCTCACAGAGTAGAAAAGGCTTTATGCTGGGATCCCCACAGAGGCGTCAACAGTGTCACAGGCCATTGTTAAATAGCACCAATGTCTAGGAGCTGTGTGGCCCCACAAAAGTTTCAACTCTATTCCCTCCTACATAAAGGAACACTGGACCAAAGGACTCGAGTTCCTGGTTCACAGCTCAGACCTTTATCTGATTAGATGTCTTTGATCAAAGTTCTCATCCTCTCTGAGCTTCAACCTCTTCAATAACAAAATAGGGATGGTTATAATGTCTATTAGTTGTGAAGGCAAAATGAGGTGATACATGTAAACTGCTTGGGATAGTAGCTGGTACAGTCCAACGCTCAGTAAGCGTCCTGATTACGACCTGCTAAATGAGGCAGGTAGCGTTAGGGAAGCTGGTCCGAACTCCCGGCTCTAGCACTCCGTGCGCCTGAAAGATCAGATGCAGCGTTTTTATATAGTGGCACTATTTTATCGTCTTTAAGTCTGGATAGTCTTCACAGTGGTAGCTTGTGAAGGTAGCAACTGTCCTTTGTAAATCAAACAATCCTATATTTAGATAGTCTGTGGAGTTGTTTAAATCTATCGGATTTCTAACCCTTGAAATACAGGGTCCGGCACAAATCATGCCCGTTTTATGACAAAATCTTTTATTCCAAAATCATAAGCACGTAATTCTGTAACATAACAATATCACACTCAAGCACACCATATGATGTTAGGTGAAATGTTCAAACTAAAACTATAAATTATTACACCCATATTATTACCTGACCAACCACACACAAGCAAGGCATTACTTCTGCCGAACCCTGTATTTCTTTCACTATAAATGAAAATGGGCTCCAAGGATGGGTTCAGATTTTTATGACTTAATGACTTCCTTCAGAGGAAAGTCATTACACCTTCAGATCATGAATTGCTGGTGCCCTAGGAATGATCCTCAGCCACTGTGGGCCCCTGAGTCAGTCTCTTTCAATATTCTGAGTTTGGGATGAGCTGCATCACCATGCTGAGTTTCTGCAGGCTGTTGCTAGGAACTGACTTTCTCTGACCAGAAACAATTGGGAAAAAGACATCTTTATCCTCAGACAGCGTCTCTATTAGCCTGAAACGCACTGCTGCTTCAGGTTATTTGGTGATAGGATGAAATATGCCAGCGATAAGGTCTGCTGAAGGTTATAGGGAAGAACTTTCTATGGGACTGGAAACTGCCCTATTTATCAGTGCCTGGTGTGTAGGAGGTCCTCAAGAGTTGTTAGATGAGTGAATGAATGAATGCACAGTAAACAATCTGGGAGCTTCAGGGAGGTAGATCTATATATGACATTGGAAATTAGGAGATTTTTTTCTGGATCATTCCTGCATTGGACTAGCTGAGTGATCTTGAAAGACTCACTGTCTCTTTGGATGCTAGCTAGCTTCCTGGTCAATGAATCAAGGAGTCTGGATTAAATAAGGAGTTTCTTGTGTTATTTTATATTCCTCTTCCTAAATATTCCAGCTTCCCTTCCATAGTGCTCCTTCCTGAGGAAAGATTACTCATCCCCACCTTTTTGAACTGGAGTTCCCAAGTGACTTGCTTTGGCTAATAAAATGTGGGCAGAGGTAGATACGTGTCATATTTAGGCAGAGGGTTTCTTTCCTCTTTTCTTTTTCTGCCAGTACATGGTTTTCCATGTTTCTTTTCTCTTTGCCATGATACTGGCAATGTTTCAGATAGCAGGGACTCAGTCAGCATGATCACTTGAGTAAAGCCCTGGGCAACTGCTGATGAGCATGCAGCATTAGCCCAGACAAAGAACAAGAGGAAGAGAAGGAAGAAACAGCTTTGCTATTCTACACCACAGAGATTTTAGGAAGGCTTATTTGTTATTACAGTGTAACTTAACTTCTTCTGACTGATGCTCTCCCCAAATTAACTGTGTATCAGAATCACCTTGGGAATTAAAACTGTCTTGAATCAGTCAATCTGTGAACCTCTGGGGTTGAGGCCTGGGAATTTAGTTCCAGAAAGTTCCCCAGGGAAAACGTACAGACAGCTGCAATTTATTCTGAAATGTGCAAGAAGACGCTGCACTGATGGATGGATAGAGGACAGAAACGTGATACAACAAGTCACAGTACAATGAATGGGAATGGCAGAATCGACATGGTGCATATATGACTGTTAACTATAAAATTCTTTCGGCTTTGATGAATGTTGGAAATATTTTCATAACAAAAGGATGATCTTTTAAAAAAATTCCCCCGGTGATTCTGATGATTAGCTCCATTTGGAACTTCTAGACGAGGAAAGCAATTTGCGGTGAACTCCCGGTGGTCACTGCAGGGAGTCTTTGTTGATGCTTAGTATTTACAATGTAATAATCCTGAGATAATGATTCTATCATGAATTAATGCCTGGCATGATGGTTAATACAAATCCTCATTGCCTTATCAACAGAAGGGCCACCCTGTCTCTTGCAGATGAAGGGAACCTTTTGTTTTCTCAGCATCAAGCCCGAGAAAATAGGAGGGGGACAGTGGCCTATTTTGTACCAATGGAGTGGTTCAGAGATAAACATGTTTGAGAGGTCATCACAAACGGTTCAGATAAAGGTATCTGGTTCGTAATGCTTTTCACTTGGTATTTGACCTAATAAGTCTTCTCTGTGTTTCGTTTGTAATACTTCACTTAACCCTTGCAACCGTTTGAAGTAGGTGAGATCTGTAACCTGTCATGCTGATGAAAAACCTGTGCCCAAGGGCCACTGTGCCTTGGTAGCTGCTGAGTTGTAGAGCTGCTCATGTGAGGAAATCAGACAGACTTGTTCAGAAATGCACCGCAGCCTTCAGTGGACCAGGAGCAGGGCTTTCCCCACGGCCCGATGAAATACAGGACGTGCAGTTCAATATTGCATGAGACCTCCCTACACCAGTGCCGTCATTGCGTGTCTAAAATTCAAACGGACTCAGTGTCCTGTATTTTTATTTGTGATATCTGGCAACCCTGTCAAGCCCCACCACTTATTAGCCTGGCGACTTTAGGGACATGATTTCATTTCTGTTTTGACAACTCTAACAGTCTATGATTTTGTGAATCATAGCTAAAACCCACCACAGGCACAGTGAGACATGTGAAATGTTTAATTTAGATGAGACTCTGAAATTGGATTCTGTACGCCAACTCTCACATCAACAGAAGACAAGGAAGGTTCAGGTCTTGGGTGAGAGAAAAGGGCAGGCACCATGGTGGTGGCTCCTACACATTTCTGCCCCATGCTCTGCCCTAACCCCCTCTCCACCCTAACCCCCTCTCCACTCTAACCCCCCTCCACCTGAACCCCTCTCCACCCTACCCCCATCTCCAAACAGGGACCGAAACAGGACTTCCAGCCTACCCACAAGGCAACATCACTAAAAACCTGTCCTTTGTCTCTTCACCCAGCAGTCTCCAGGGCCTGTTTCAGACACAACTCATCCAACTGACAGACTGGAGCCTTCCAAAGGGCGCTTCACGACCACCTCTGCTTGTTTTGGTCTCGGAATTCTTGGACTTCTTTGGTCTACAGTGCTCTGTCCCTGCCAAATTTTCTTAAACTTATGAAGCCACCTCATTTCCTTTTGTTGTAGCCCCTCCTCTATGATTTTAGGCATGCATTAAATGAATATAATTGGCAATTTATAAATTTAGTCTCTCTATTTTTCCTTCTTTGATAGAAGATAGTTTTTCTCCACTGTGAGAGAAGTATATGCTTTTTATTGAAGATACAGATACTTTAGAAAAGAAAAAAATTCTCATGACCCTAAAGGTAACTGATGAAAATACATTTTGTTTTGTTTCTTTGCAGCCTTTTTTCTACATGTCGTTCTCTGGTCTGGTTTTCACTGGGAATCCACCTGCTCTGATATTTCTCCTCTTTGGGCTTCTGCATTCTTATCTGAAAGGAAACTTGTTGAACATGATAAATTCCAAGGTTATTTCCCGCCCTACCAGTCTATGTTTTTGTTTTTGTCGGAGAACTTGGAGAATATTTGTGCTTACAATCTATTTTGTACTGTGAAAGGAAGGGGGATATTTAAGGCAGGCAGGGGCACATTTGGTGGATGTTAGCTGGATTACATCTGAGTGTTGGGTTCAATTTGGGGCCACACCACAGAAACTGATTCATCCATGCTGTGATGAGAATATAAAATTGGTATCACCTTTCCGAAGGGCAATTTGGTTAATATAAGTCAAAAGTCTTAAAAGTTTCCACATTAATGAGTTTATCCTAAGGGGAAAAATAACTGTTTTCATTTCATAGATATTCATTACAGCATTTTTAATGAGAGCAGAAAGTTGGGGAAAATGCACCACAATAGGAATAAACTGAGGAAGTTATAGTATAGTAACACAAAGGAATAGTATGCAGACATTAAAATGATGTATTCAAAGAAAACATACAAATAAATACATACAGTATGACTCCATTTATATAAAGTTCAAAACTATATATAGTATTCTTTGTGGGGGCAGTGGGTAGAAGGGGGCTGGAGGGAGTCTTCTGGGGTGCTGGTTCCACGCTCACCCTTGACCCGCGTGCTGGAAGATGGGCATGCCCGCTTAGTGAGAATTCATCAAGTGAAACACTTATGATTTGAGTGTTTCAGTTTAATTACAAAACATCTTTTTAAAATGACAAATTCAGTTTTAAAATTTTGGAAGGGTGCCCATGGCATTTTGTTAAGTACAAAGAGTATGTTTCAAAGTTGCATGACCTCATTTTGGTGAAAAATGTATATTTTTGGCTGAGTCCTAGGAAGATCTTTGTCAGGACAGACGCTGTCCAACAGAGACCCTCTCACCTGTAGGGGAGACCAAGAGACGCAGCCCGTGACCTCCACTAGGGCTCAAGGCTAGGCCAGTCCCTGCCAAGTTCACTGACACCACAGTGGGGTATGAAAGAGGAGGGGTGGCATTACAGGGGTGGGTAGCCCAAGAGGCACCGCTGGGCAGCTCCCAAAGTAGCATTTCAAAAGCAGGGCTGTAGCCCCTGCCTGCTTGTCAGGCTACCCTCCTGGTTTTGGGAGTGGACTGTAGACTTCTCGGAGGCCTGGCTCAATTCTACTCTCTTCTGCTGCCATGGCCATCAGTGATAGCTCCACAGAGGAGCATCTTCTGTCTATTATTTTGGTAAGCTCAGTCCTACCAGGGATAATTAAAAACCAAAACCAAAGAAAGGGGACAAACCCACTTTCCAAGCTGCCAGGAGGAGGAGGCCTGCATTAGAATCTGCAGCAGATCTTTTCTTTCTCTTTTCTCCCCTTTGCTGCTCAATCCTTCCGCCCCCAACCTCCCCCTCCCCCTAGCCGTCAGCCTGCTCTCTATCAATGAGCCTGTCTCTGTGTTGCTTGTTAGTACTGTGTGTTTGTTAGATTCCACATATGAGTGAAATCATGGACACAGATGACAGTGTGGTGACTGTGGAGGGGACCAGGGGGTGGGTGGAGGTGGGAGAGTGTATAGGGGGGATAAATGGTAATGGCAAAACTACAATAAAAATAAAAAATGTAAATAATAAATTAAAATAAAAAATCAGTAGAAACACAATTTCTATGTTCTAATTTACTTTAAAAAATTAGATGTCAAGATTTTTAAATGAGCATATGGCTATTTGGAATATATACGTTTACCAGTCTCCCTTGCAGATAAAAGTGTCCTCGTGACCAATGGGAGAGAAGCAGAAATGGTAAATACAACATCCAGGAAGTGACCTGAAAGGGAAGAGGGATGTTCTTCTCCCCCATTGCCTCTTTCCTGTTTAATGGACTTAGGACATAATGGCTCGAACACCAGCAGCTATTTCAGGACATGAGATGACTCTGGAGAAGCCACATAGAAGAGTAACAAAATATTTCCTTATTTCTGACAATGGGTGTTTATTCACCGCAACTGAGCTTGGGGAACTTGGGGACAGTAACTTTCTAAACTCTTGTCATGTTGCATTCCAACCCATCCACCCACCCACCCACTCATTTGTTCTAATTATATGGAATGTCTACTAATTGCCAAGTTTCTCACTGCTTAACATTCCCTTCCTTTCTCAACAACACATGTTGGAACGAGGGGCAGTCTCAGGGCTTGCCTCCATAGCTCCACCAAGACCAAGCTGAGACTTCCAAGAACAACAAGACTATTTTATATGCTGCTCTGTCCACACCAGTTTCCCATGCATTTACTACAAGAGTGTGTCCAAGCAGGCAAAGATGCCGTTGAATTAAATAGGTTCTTTCCATTTTAACCCGAGGGCATTGGGCTGGTGTGGGTGAGTGAGTGTGTGGTACTAACTCGGTAATCGACTTTCTGGTAGAGGGCATCACTCAAAGCACGGGACAAGCATGAGGAACATCTTCAGAGTCCGTGCCCCCGACAACATGAGAAAAAAATAAGACGTGGGTTACAGGAACCTGTCGTGTTGAAACAAAATCACTGCACTCATTTACAAGAGGAGTCTTTCATTATCTCGACCACCTGATGTTTGGTTTAAATATATTCCATTTGAGCTAAAAAGATGCTTCTTGCTTCTGGAGCTTGAAGCAAATGTGACATCTTGTAAGGCTAAAACAGTCACTGCCTCCTGAAGCATTGGCTTGTTATTCTACTTCATTCCTCAAGGCTAGACACGTCTCCTACAGTGAAACCTGTGTTGTTTTGTTGTAAACAACTGCAGGAATGTGTCACAGGAGAAAGTGACAGCCTATAGGCAGGTTTAAGCCCAAGGCCCAAGAGATACTTTCTCACTCCAGCTGGCCCTGATCCCAGCCAACCACAGCTGCTCCAGGTGAACCCCACTTAACAGGTCAGTCCCTGAGAGAGTGTTCAATTGTTCTTTTAAAGGGGAATGCCTCACATGTTTTTTGAACCTTTTTTCTTATTTTTTAAAGATTTTATTTATTTATTTTTAGACAGAGGGGAAGGGAGGGAGAAAGAGAGGGAGAGAAACATCAGTGTGTGGTTGCATCTCACGTGCCCTGTCCTGGGGACCTGGCCTGCAACCCAGGCTTGTGGTCTGACTGGGAATTGAACCCGTGACCCTTTGGTTTGCAGGCTGGCACTCAACCCACTGAGCCACACCAGGCAGGGCAAAGAGTGTTTAATTTTAATGAATGATGGCAGAAACAGATACAGGCACTCACCCAACCTCTTCACCTCTGTTATGGCACCCCCAGCTTGTAGGTACCCTCTCTTCTTTCTATTGCCCCCTTTCTCAGGCTCCTCTATTTCTTACTGCCTCCCCTCACTCTGCATAGAATAGTTACAATGGTAGCTCATGCTTGTTGAATATTTATGAAAAGCACTGACATGTTAACTCAGCTCATCCGCACATCACCCCTGTGACCTAGGTACGTCCATTACTTCACATCACAGGTGAGAAGACTGAGGAACAGCAGGTATAAGAATGTTGTCCAGGTCACACAGCAAGGACATGGGGAGCTGGGATTGAACTCAAGTAATTCATGTTCTTAACTCGACTCTCTTTTCACAAATGTGCTTGACTCTCTCATATTTTAAAAATATTCTTTTGACCTCCCTTTCCTTTAGAAACTGCCCTAAGCCTTTCCTTTCTCAGCCAAGTTTCTTGAAAGTGTAGTCTGCACACACCCTCATTTTCTTACCCAGTCACCCTAACCCACTGACGTGACTCCTTTCTGTTCCACTGGGACTGCTCTTGCTAGAGTCACCAAATACTTTTTAGTGGCCAAACTTAACAGATGTTTTTTATTCCACTTTATTTAACTTTCCCGGATGGAAACTCTCTCCACCCCTGCCTTCTACGACACCATTTGCTCTCGATATCCCACTCCTCTCTCTGTTCTCTCCTTCTTTGCTTTGGCCCGGGTTTTTCTTGGACTCCAGGTCTCAGTTCTCCTCTAGCCCTCCTCTCCCTCAGCTCACGGGGGGCCTCTCACTCACACATGGCTTCCCCAGCCACAGAGATCCTGGTGGACGCCACATCTGTGTCCTCAGCCAGAACTGGTATTTTGGGGACCAGATCTCAAAAACCTCTTGTTTAGTGGGCATTACCTCATGGATGTTCCATAAGCATCTCAACCTTAAGATGTTTTTTAATGTTTGTAACAGCTTTATTTTCTTTTAAGATTTTTTATTGATTGATTTTAGGGAGAGGGAGGAAGGGAGAGAGAAACATAGACTTGTTTTTCCACTTATTTATGCACCCATTGGTTGATTCTTGTATGTGCCCTGACCAGGGATTGAACCCAAAACCTTGATGTATTGGGACGATGCTCTTCTAAGCTACTGAGCTACCCAGCCAGGGCTGTTCAATTTTAAGATGTTTAAAGCTGAATTCTTTATCATTCTCTCAAAACCCATTTAGCTTCGGCATTCTCTATCTCCTTGAATGGCACCTCTGTTCACCTGGGTGTCTAAACGAGTCACTTCTGAGCTGTGCTAATTCCTCCAATTCCTCTCTCTCACCTGTACACACAATGGATCTTTCAGCCTTGTGGATTCTACTTCCAAAAACCTCCGAGATCTGTTTCCTCTTTTCCATCTCAGCTGCTTCCTTGTTCTTCACCTGCATGACCATCCAGACGACCTCCCAACCAGCCTCCCTGCCACAAGCCTAGGCTCCCTCTCACTGCTGCCAGAGTCTCTCTCTGAAATCCAAATCTGCTGACAAGTGACCAAGTAGAAACCCTGAAGGTCTTTCATGCCCTGGACTTTACCTCTGTCTCCTGCTCTGCCTGTCACTGCTTCCCCACCCCCTAACCTCTGAGGCTCTCTCTTGAATGCTTGTTCCCTCTCCTTGCATGGGCCCACCCAACTTTCTTCTCTTAGTCCTTTTCTTTCTCTGGACTCAGCTCTGATTTCCCCTCTCTGCCCCCATGCACCCACTTCAGTCTTCCTTGCCATCACCTATGCCTCTGCCATTGCATGTGCCGAGCTGTGCTGTTTGCTTCCTCCCGATAAGAGCTCCTTGACATTATGGAGCGCCACCTCCCATCTTTGTATGCTTAGGACTATCACTTTGGTTGGTGTATAGTAGAGACTCAATAAATATATCAACTGATTTAATGAAAGTCACCCAAAGGAATATACATCTAATGGAAGAATTTATTATAGCAACAAGAGAATATATTTATAACTAGGGGAGTATAAGCAGCCCCCTTAAAGTCTATTTATTCCCTGGCTTAGGCTATATTTCCTCTACCTCCATATTAAGCCATTGTTTGAGGTCAATATACAGTCAACGAACTTCATCCAACACACAGAGAACATCTCAGAGGCACCAAGCTTCCTCAGCTCCACCACCATCACATCTCAAACATTTGCTCACTGTTGCCCGTGTCCCACTGTTGGTAATGTTCATTAAAAAGGTACCGATGATACATCTTTTTAGTAAAAGATGCAGGGCACATATTCTGAAATCAATGTGTGTTGGGAGGGGGTATAGTAATGGTTCTGATAGTTTCTTGGATGCAAATCATTCCTGTTTTGAGGTTTATATGGAATTTTACATAATTGGGAGAAACATGGCTGGGGCATGCAGATGTCTGTCTTATTGATATTCATTTGATGTCTTATTATTTTGCTTTTGTTTTCAGACATCCATAGCTAGATATATTAGAACAATGTAAAATAGAAAATTGAGGCGCTTATTCAAATTATGGCAAACTCTTCCCTCGCCCACTGTATTCCCACAAGATCACCTACATCTTGGGCTCTTTACTACACACCTCCATACACTTTGAGGGCATAGGCTTCGAAGTCCGAGAAACTTGGCCCGAGTCTTAGCTCTGTCACTTACTCACTGTATAACTTTGGGAAAGTTACTTAACCTTTCTGAGCCTCCATGTCTTCATCTGTAAAATCGGAAAGATTGGTGTGAGGATTAAAAAAGATAAAGACAACACAGTATCTGGAACATGGTAATTCATCAGTATATGTTAGTTTTAATATTTTTATGACATAATTAACATAAATATTTTGGGGGTAGAAGATGGAGACCCTGACTGACTTCTCTTTGCAGTTCACTTCCTTAGAGTTATGTCTCTGTTGCATGTGCTTCCAAGGAGAACAGCTAACAATGTATCAGCTCTTTGGCTGCTCAAACTTGGGGTGGGCAGAGAACAAACATTATTTTGCCATTTAAGGGGAACTCAGAGAGCCTAAGGGATTGGATCCGCAGAGCCGGGACACAAACACAAGGTTCTGGGTGTTCTCTCATCTCCAGTGCTAGGTCCTTCCAGAGTCTATAGCAGCTGCCAGTGTCCGCTGGTGATTTCTAGTGGGTCTCAGAATAAGCAAAAGTGGCTGTCTCTTCTCATTGAGTTAGAGTGAGTTAGGCCTAGAGATGTGGCCTTGACTAAGTAAACAGGCTGAGCACCTACAGCTTCACTAGGTGACTCCATTGGTGAGTTAATGGTGCTTCCAGAAAGATCTTAACAAATGGGTAGGGAGACCACGAGTGTATAGGGGTGAGGTCTCCATTCACTATACCTGGAAAAACTCACCTGTGTTCTTTTAAGAGTCTGGATGACTCTTAATTAACTCAGCAACATTCCTTTCTTTGAGAAAATAATTAAAAAAACACGAAGAAAACCCCACTCTGGCCATGTCATACAGTGTTCCAAAGGCTGTTTTACGTCATGTGAATCTCACAGTTCTTTATGCATAGTAAGCCCTTGAAAAAGGCTTATTAATTTGGTCTGACTAAATAAAGAGTGTTTTGTTCTAGTTCAACATGACTTAGAACCTTTATACAATGAAAGTATTTACATAATTAAGTAGGTTTACTGTCTGCACACAATGCCCACATTTTGCCGTCAGAAAGACATCCATGGTTTGTAAGTGCATTTGAGGTGCTCTTGGAAAGTGGCCCAATATCTCTCCCTCTTTATCCTCCCATCCTGAATAGCCTGGACTTTGAAAGTAGAGGTGTAGGCCCAGGAGAGTGAGGAAGGGGCCCTGAGCAACGGTGCCCTCTCGGGGAGCAAGGGCTGTGGCGGTTATGTGTCTGTGTCTGGAGCAGGGATGGTCTCACAGCGAGGGCAGACCATGGCTTTGGAGTCAGATGGAAACTCATTTCTGTGTGTGAACTCGGTTTAGCTTACAAGCTGCCTGTTGTCACTTCATAGTGGAAATTCAGTCAAGTCCAGCCTGGTTCTCTTAGTCCAGTGCAATGACATCTGATAAACTTGATACTCCAGTTCTGCTACAAACTGAATGTTTGTGTACCTCAAATTCATATGTTAAATCCTAAAGCCCAAAGTGATGGTATTAGCAGGTTGGGGCCTTCGGGAGTTGATTAGGACATGAGGGTGGAGCTTTCATGGATGGGATTACTGCCTTTATAAATGAGGCCCTTTTAAATGGAGAGTGCTCTCACCCCTTCTATCACGTGAGGACACAGCAAAAGACCGCTGTCCATGAACCAGGAAGTGGGGCCCTCACTAGTCACTGAATCTGTCAGTGCTTTGACCTTAGACTTCCAAGGCCCCAGAATTGTGATAGATAAATTTCCATTGTTAATGGGGCACTGAATCTGTGGTATTTTGTTGTAACAGCCTGAGCAGACTTAGCCAAATTCAAAGTTCAATGTTCATGTCAGGGCTATTCTCTTGCCTCAAAGGTTTCCTTTACCTTTCTTCCAGTCCTGGTTTTTCCCAGGGCTGTTGATTCTCTAGGGTGTCCCTCTTCCACTTTCCTTCCAGACCCTGCTTTGGAGTCTCCTGCTGGTCCTCCTGGTGCATTCATCCCTCTTTGCTCAATTCTGACAAGCATCCTTCCGCCACTGGGCACAGAGAAACATTCAGAACATTTCCGGGCCCACAGGAACCCAGAGAAACAGGGGCTTTTAGTAGATACACCCCCTTTTCCCTGACCCCTCCCTCATATTTATGAGGTTATTTACTCTTGAAGGGACAAGTGAAAGGAAGGCACAAAGGACTCTTCTCCTCCAAGGTCTCCTACGTGCTGAGTCTGGGGTTTCATATACCTGCTCACCACCCGGCCCCTCCCCCAATTAACTCTAGGGTGGTGGTCCTCTAAGTGCGGCCCACAGACTGCGGGAGTCCCTGATCTTCGTTACCACACTGAGAGGTCATCTGCTCTTCCCTGTGGGGCAAACACCAGGGCTGAGAAGCCGCAGCGCAATTGGGGCAGCAGCCCCCACATCGGCTAGCCATGCACTCTTCACAGCTGCAAGCTCACAGCCAAAGAACAATGCCACTGTCACTTAAGAAAGCCCTTGGTGGAGCAATGAAACGGTTAATTTCATTCTGACCCTTGTGCCCACCTCACGGCAATATTTTGTGTGACAAAATAGGAAGCGCAAAGGCTGGAGGGCACACCCAGGTTCACAGTTTTCTCAAGGAAAAGCTCTGTGTGATTGTCTGAGTTATTTAACTAGTTGCTTTCTTAGCTGAGCGCCATTTTTACCTTCTGACAGACCAACCAACAGATAAACTACGTTTTTTCAGACTGCATATCTGCCAGACGTTGTCTTGAAAAGAAATAAAGCTAGCGGTCCCACCAAACCAAACCAAACCAAACCAAACCAAACCAAACAAGCCAAACACACAACTGAAAGCATCTGTTGCCAATGAGAAAATCCCAGTCTGCAAGCCCCGCCCCATCACTCAGTGGTGAATTAACTCTCTAACGAGTTACTTGAAGAGCCAGGATTGTGATAACACTCCGTCGAGTGGATACGAGCATTAAGGAAGATAGAAAGCGTTTTATAAGCGACTGGTGTGTGTTGAGTGTTCCACGAACGTTGGCTTCTATTGTAACTACATTAAGCTACAACAATCAGATTTGCTTTTATTTTTTCCCCAAGTTGTTTTTCATTTTTCATCTAACCAAACATGAGTCAATTCCACCAAAAACATTCAACTTGTGCCTCAACAAAACACTCTTTAAAAATTAGACTTATTCACTGAAATATTAACTTTTGAGCAAAAATTCTCATCGCTCCAGTTTTCCTCCACAAAAGAAACAGGACTAGTTGGGTAGTGATTAAACATGCACAGAACAACACAAAAACATTCTACAAGTGCCTCTCAAAGCTCACCACTGAAAGCAGTGTATCAGCACCAGAGCTGACGAACACCAGGCCACCTGTGACCCCGACAGAGTCAAGTTCAAGGCACTGCACAGTGTCTTGATCATTACGCCATTCAGTGATGCACCTCCTCAGCAAAGTCAGATGACTTTCCAAGCTGAAGCGCTTCCACCAAGGCCTTAGAGAGGAATTAGTAGGAATTCAGGTCATGTTCCATTTTGGGCATAGGCAGGCCATGAAAAGCAGACAATGGAAAAAGAAGCCGTAATAGATAATGATCAAGGGATTTAAAAAAAAAGAAGAGAAATGTACCAGAAAAAGTTGTGAAAAGCTGTGGGAGCCTGTTGGTGGGATATGATGAGAATATTTCAACATTTTCCAAATAATTTTTCATTTTCACTGATTGAGTTCCAGTCTTATAATATTAGCACAGTTCTTGTATCTTGTATGAATAATCTAAGCCCACAGGACCTTTTTCAATCTTTTTGATCACCAGACCCTATCCTGTGCCATCCTTATCTATTCTTTGGACGTATTTGTCTATAAAAAGCTACTGAGCTGCTTTCTTTATGAACAAAGAGGTAATAGTCACAACACATTCAAAGAGCTAGCTAGGTCCATCCCTGCCACCTTTGGTCCACTTCCCCAGAACATATTTTTCTATTCAGAGGACAGTAGTGTTATTACCTACCTCCACTTATTATAACTATTTTGCAAATGAGCAAGAGATAGCACCAACTTGGGGGGGCACAGGGGGAGAGAGGGAGTTGATGTTGCTTGTCCTCAGTGATAGGGTGGCAGCTACATGGAGCAAGGAGCGTCAGATGAGACTCATTAACCTGAAGACCATCCTGCCAGAAATAGCAACGGCAACAACCTGCCTGTCTGTTCCATTCCAGGAATTCCAATTGCTATTTCGGTTGTTATGGAAACTGACCACACTGCTTCCTAAAACATTCATTATTCCAACAAATGTTTGTTGTTCTAGTCATTCTGGGGTATCTAAAGGAGGGATGCAGACCCAAGGAATGGAGGAGCTCACAGGTGATTAGAGAAGACTTCCCAGGGAGTCAGCACTTAAACCTGACCTTGGGGCATGATTAGCCAGGGGAGAAGACATTTCAAGTGAAAAGACTGGCAAAAGTGGGAAACTGTTCAAGAGATGATGATGAGGCAGGTGGGGTTGGAGCCAAAGACCTGGGGTGCAGTGGGAGATGGGAAAGCCACAGGAGGCCAGCAGGGACAGAGCTTTGAAGGCCAGTCTAAGGAGTCTGGACCTTTCTGTGGATGAAAGGGAACTAATGGATACTTTGAGATGGGGAAGAGTGCTTTAGGAATATTAATTTTATCTTATGACTAGCAAGGAGGGTGTCAAACTAGCCTCTGCTAACACTACAGCCCCGCTGTGGTTCTGGTAGATGCCAAGACAATGATTTAGAGACAATTAAAAAATCCAGCCATCTTCTCGTACAGACACAGCCACACTTGTTTCACTGAAATCATCTGACTCTTGTTTGTTAAAACTCATCAAAACTGCTATGGGTATCTCTATGACATCCTGAGTATTTTTACAAGCTCAAATTGACCTGCAATATACAGCCCCAAAGTATCATTCAGCCATCTGTCAAGGAAGTGTTTGGAAGTAAGACCTTAATTTTCGAGCAGAGCCCAGGAAATACCCCAGAAGAGCAAGTGTTTTTCCTCATATCGCAGTGGCCTTGCACCTTCTACTGCCCAAACAGTAAGCTGGAATCTTTTTTTATTTTACTAGGAGAGTGACTGACCAATAAGTGGACATACAGGAGAGTTTGGCTGGATATAAGAAAAGCCTTTTGCTCAGAGCAGCAGTTCTGAGTGTGATCTGTGAGCCTTTGGGGTCTCAAGCTTTGTCTGATACCAAAGATTTTATATTGTGCCATTTGACCTTCCGAAGGACACAGGACTTAGGAACAGGTGAGCTGAAATCTTTAGTTTTCCTAGACAGACAGAAGTGACATGTGAAAATATACTTTAAAATTCAACTGTGGGTGCTAAACAATGTGTAAATCTCAAATGATATTAATGCTAGATGCAGAACAACAACCACAAAATATGCTGTATTATTTTTTGAAGCTCTTTTTGGATCATATTGATAAAAATGCAGATTTCTATGTGACAATAAAGGCTCATTCCCTAGATTCCTGCACATCAAGTTTAAGGAGTCTCTCCTCTTCCTAATTTGATCCCTAAGATAAAAGCTAAACAGAAAGTATAATGTATTGTGTCTTGGTCTTGTTGACAAGAAAACCAAGTAAAGTTTATGTGGAAAGGGAAATTTTCTCTGAAATCATGACGACGACTTTCTCTTTAGTAAGGAGTAGAAATAACATACTTTCTATTTTCTGAAAAGAATGTAAATTAAATGTGGCAAGAACCCATCCCGATCCCAAGGTTAAAGTCAACTGGGTACAAGTAGGTCGGCAATAAAATTCAGGTTGGGCTCAAGAATTGTCACTGCTTGAGATATGTTCTTTTTGGCTGGAATTCTTCCTTTTCTCACCTCCCATTAATCCCTTCAGTGGCCCCATCTCTGCCTTTAGTTCCCTGCTTAAAAGACTTCCACAGGGAAGCCTTCCCTGATCATCCTCTATAAAGTAAAAGGTGACCTCTATCCCAAACACTCCACACAGGTTGTTCTGTTTTGGCTTTTTGTATCTTTCCTAATTTTGTGATAATAATTTGATTAGTTCTTTTCATCTAAGATGGAAGCTCAGGGACCTGCATTGCCAGCGCAGGTCTGACAGGCAGTAAGTATCTGGTGGACGATTGAATGTGGGAGACAGTCCAGGGTCACACCCCACACAACAGAGTGGCGAAGGGGGAAGGGCCCAGTTAGAGCCCTACATTGTCTGTGCTGAAAAGATACAGATGAAATATGAAATTTCATATTCAATAGCAAAAGCAATATGAAATTGTGCAAATAAAAGCAGCAATCCAAAAGTGTCTGGTTGTTATCTTTACCAAAAAAAAAAAAGCAAGACTTCAAAGCAGAATGAGAAATGAATAGCCTTTTTCACTCCCAAGTTATTATTATTAAGCAATTGAATTAGAAAACTCGAGGGCTGTTACTCACCCATCATGAAAATAATTTTGTACTTCCTCAAGTCTTCCATGACACCTTTAAAGTAAGAATAACTTAAGTTATTGGCGAGAAGTACTGTACTGAAACCCTGGTTTTATGTATGTCATGGAAAGACCAAACTCTTGTATTCTTTTTGATAAGAAGCTTAGGGATGATTAAATGTGTTCAGAGACCATAATTAAAAGGCACCAATGACCATTTCAGCCTTATTCCCAGACCCAGGTAACATTTTTTCATTTAAACACAAATTATTAGCTTTAAGTGATAAAACTGAGAAGCCAATAAGTAGCATTAATCACAAAAAACATAATTTAAAAAATTACTCTAAAAATTTAAGTGTCTCAGTTGTGAGTTATTTCACATTGTTAAACATTTGCTAATCTCTTTCTGATGAAGAGGCGTTAGAAACAAGTAGGGAGTCTGGAAGACAATAATTTAACAATAGTTCCTATTTACAGAAAATAACGCTATTTTCCACTTAGGGTGGTGATATAAGATTGCTTTTTAAAATAAAAGTATATAGATAATAACAGTGGGTCAATTTGGTGAAAAATATTAACTAAATTATATATTATATAAAAAGTAGTTTAGAGATGAAGCAAAAATCACGAAGGTGGCAAGTGACAACTGAACTCTGGGAGCTACTGCTTTCAGGCAAAGCTATGATTAGAAATTTTGGCAAAGTGCAAAACCTTCTAGAATGTGTGGAGCCCTAAAAGATTTTCAGTCGTCACGTGGTGTAGTAGGTAGCCACGCGGGATGGGTAGACAAGAGCTACATTTTCGATCCTGTTGTCAACTGACTCGACCTAGGCAAATGACTTCTTCTCCTTGCACCTCAGTTTCTCTCTCTGTAAAATAAAGATGTTGGATGCAGTGATCGCTAATATGGCTCAAATACCCATGATCCTGTGGTTCCTGTAAATGAATAGGCCTCATGAGGAAATGACCCCCTTTGCCCCTTGGCCACAATTGTGATGTGATTATTGTTGTATGGGTAAGACATTCTCCTAAAGTAAACCAAAATTCCAGGAGACCCTGGATGACAGTGTGGTTACCTGAAGAGGTAACCACAACCAAAAACTTGAATTGGGAATGGCTCTGTGAACTTGGGGGCTCTGGGCTCAGAAAATGCCAATGGTTACTGCTAAGTCTGGAAGCAGGGACACCTCGAACTAAAAAAAAATGTTTAGAGTGGGGATCTGAAGACAGAGGAAATAGCAGTCCCACCCAAGACTGTTTCAGAGAGAGGAGCAGAGACAAATAATTCACCCTCGCTTTAAGGCTCTAGGGCTTTATTTATGAAAATGAGATTTTACATGTGATCAGGAGTTGAACCTGCTCGTTGCTGTCACAACAAGAGTTAGCAGACACCTGGGCTGGGTCAGCCTTCTGCCCTGGAGGCCGAGTTTTTGGGCGGGTCAAGAGCGCAGGTGTAGGCTAGCTCAGGATCCTCTGAAGTTGAGAATGGGATTCAGTAGGAGCCACTTAGGGAGGTACTGTTCCAATCTAAAGGCCAGCCCAGCCCAGCCCAGCCAACCAGGATGGTGAAAGCTTAAAACGCAGGCCGGAGGGGAGTCAGGAGAAACTCACCGCGTTCAAGCCCTTCTCCAACTGGCTAACTTCTAAGCAGCTCAGTCTAACATCTTTGGGGACGATGGTGGGGGCAGCAGGCTGATTCCACAAACAATAATGTTTGGAAAGGTTGCAAGGTACGTTGAGTAAACAGTAATATATTGCAATACAGGATATTGTGATTTGTTTTACTTCATGAAAAATTTGCATGCACTTTTGAAGTAAGACACCAAAGTTCAAGGTATTTGGTGTTTTTGTTGGAAGTCCAGGCCCCCGGGGTGTGGAGGTTCCTGGGGCAGCCAGGTTGGCGGGGAGAGCCCTGGAGAGCAGGGCACAATGGGGTCAACCCTGCGTTCCTCATCCAGGTGAAGCTCTGGGCTCTTGTCCTGACTCAGGAACTGCTCTTGCTCATCCTATGGGTGTGAGCTGACTAAAACGACAGGTGGGTGGAATGTGATTACCTGGAGAGAGAGTGGAAGGTTTTCATTTCTCTTCTGGAGGATGAAATTACAGTTTTTACACTTTAAGTAAACTGATAGGACTTACACTTTAGGGCTTACTCTACTGTAAGAGGACTTACTATAGTCAGAGGACTTACACTTCATACCTTACATAGATAATCAGCACTTTTGAAAGTTAGATTGTTCCTCTGACAGTTATAAAACTTACTTTTGGTGGAACTGGGCGCGTTCATTTATATACACAATTCTATGTTTTTGCAGGAGTCCACTATGATCCCAAAGGCCCAGTGAGAGAGAGAGAGAATGGACATAAAAAATTGGGTTGGTGATACAAAGGAACAGCACAGGGGAGAAAGAGCTGGAAGCAGAGAAAAAAAGTGAATTTGGGGTCTTTGGAATCATTTGGTTTTACACTGAAGGGTGTTTTTTTGTGGTTCTTTTTAATCAGAGAGATGCTCCAGTCTTTTCACAGAGGAGCTCATTGTGACTGGAAAATCCTGTTATCTGGAGCTTTCTATTAAAGGCAAAAATACACTGGTGCTCCTAACATGTGAGGCCAGATGGTCATCTCCTGTTCTCTGGACTTCAGGGCTACCTTTATCCATTCGCAATCTAGGAAAGGAGCTGTGGTTATTGTTACTATTATTATTATTGGTATGGCTGTATCCTATTCTAGTTTTAAAAAAAATAGTTATTTTTTTAAATTAATGATGGTACATTCTTGTAATGCAGTCATTACAAATTAAGGCTATAGAGAGTATTCAATGACATGGGAATATGCTCATGTTATGACATGTACAAAATTAGAGCTGATATTTGTATACACACACGTATTCTCAACCATGTGAAAATAAATATACAGACAACATTCTGGGATAAAATCTACTAGCAATGTTAACCATGCTTATTCAGAGTTCATAAGGTTTTAGATGACTCTGATTTTCTACCTTAAAAAGCTTTCCACAATGAATATGTGTTAATTTTGTAACCAGGAAAAGAGGAAACTTTATTAGGCAATCAATCAACCCCTATCCAGTTGGGACTGAGTTGTTTATTTGCGCTTGGCTCCCATTTAGGTGCCTTTCCCCATGAATCACCATGATGTCATTGGGTGACTGAGATTTTCACATGCTGACACTGCCGTTGTCATCAGATGACACTCTGTCTACACCTCACGCTCATGGGTCAGTGCAGGATTAGAGTTGGGGTTATTTATAAAGCCAAATCACTTACTTGTATGTATTCACAGTCAATATAAACATATTTCCACAGACTATAATTACAATATTTATTACAGAGTGATCATGTTAGAAGGTATTTTACTTAGGGCAAGCATGAACCTTATCTTTCTTGAACAATCTCAAATTTAGATAACTTTATCTATTTTCAGTTTCATGTATAGCTAATTATGGTTGGATTTTTTTGGTTTTTGCAGGACTTTTAACATGACACAAATGATAAAGCAGTATAATTTGGGTGTTTCTTAGGTTGCATCCCAATGGTACACTGCAGAAGAGTAACTACTATGCAGAAAACAGACTTGTGTTCTGAAACATTTGAAGACTGTTATAATATTACAGTTAGCTAGCTCTCTTTGCTGCAGGACTTGTTGGGAGCCTTGCTGTGCTATTATAGATGTGATTCTCCCACAGGTGACTGAGGGTTAGGCATTTCCCAAACACACTTTACCAGAGCATCCTCTTTTTGCTGAGTACCTCAGGGGTCATGTTCTCGGGGCAGTGAGGAAATGCTTCTCTCAGGCATCCCTTTGGTTTTTCATGTGGACCAAGAGGGGAGAAATACAGAGTTCCCATCTTAACTGTGATCTCTGGCTAAGGGGAAACTATGTGTTGCTGGTAGTTTATTCTCTTTGTTGCTGTTTAATAAGAAAGATGTGTTTAAAGCTACTCAAGTGCTCATTTTGGTCTGCACAGTAAAGAAAACTCACCTCCTGTGGTGTCCTCTTCAAATACATTTGACTGCTCATCACCCTGTTTATAAAAAAATCAAACTATTAGTTTATGATACTAACAGGTATTGTGTCAAACATCTTGCCAACATTAACACACTGAATCTTCCAAATAACTACAAAGGAGGCATGGTTATGATCTACCTCTTACTGGTGAAGAAACCGAAGGTGATGAAGTTAACCTGTGCAAGGTCACAGAGTAATGAGGAAAAGCCCAGACTTAAACCGGGGCTGCCTGTCCCCAGAGTTCATGCTCTTAACTGGTGCAATACCCTGCCTCATTTTCTTGGTGCATAGCCTACCCGTGGTCAGAAAAGCTGATTTCAAGATGGCAAAACCCTCCAGTACCCGAAGCTCAGGTAGGTGCAGTCACAGCTGTTTTACAAACAACTGCAAATTAAGCTGGACTTGGCAAGCTCTCCGTAAAGGGCTAGAGAGTAAATATTCTCAGAACTGGGGGCCCCATGGTTTCTGTGCAACTATTAACCACCGGCCAAAGTTTGCTAATCCCTGAAAGTGAAAGCACAAAATAAGGCAGGTTGGGACAAGCAGTTTTCATGGATGTCTGCCTTTTAATTTTCATATTACTTTTTAATCAAAAAGCTGCTCCATTTTCCTCATAGAAAAAAACTCAGTGATTGTAAGAGACCCAGAAAAACATTTATAAGAAGGCATTTGGAGAGGAGCATTGCGGCTGTGAGCAGGGACCACAGTCAGGAAACATCTAACTGTGGCCCTCAGGAAGAAAACACGCAGGGAGATCTGGGAAGACATCAATGCAGGATCAGGTTGTATGAGCCTATGACTTTCAGAAAGAAGATGAAGAGGATTTGAGTGATTTGGAGAGGGTGTTACTGCCGTGAAGACTCCGGTAATTGATAAGCTTGGGAAGAAGAGGACTTCTGTAGGAATAGTTGAAGGTGTGGGAGGTGAAGTACAGAATGTGCTGGAAAAGTTTGGAGCTGACATTAATGACTCTCTTCTTGCAAAGAAGAAAGGACTAGCAACGCATACCAAGGCTTCCCTCAAATTCAGAAACTGGAACATTGAACATACTGGAAAAACCCAACAAGATCGAAGGCAGAAGCTTAACCAAGAATTTTCTCAGCAGTTTCTGACTTTGGTTCAGCAGTGGGAGGCAGACGTGCAGAAGGCCGAGGAACAAGAAGAAAAACCAGCTAACTGTTTCGACAACAAAAGGTTTTCCAACAATCTGCAGTTGCTCAGAGCCAGGCCTGAAGACCATGCAACAGCCGTCTGAGCAGCTCTGACAGAGCATGGAGGACTTGGAGGAGAAGCAGGACACTCTGTCTGCGCTGGCGCACGAAGGGAACTTAGAAAAGGAAAGGCTATGTCGCAAAAACAAATTAGGGTGGACACTGTGAGTTATGACATTAAAGACTGAAAAACAACCGCAGCAGATGGCAGGTGCTCGAAAGCCTCTTTAATCCGTGTTATTCTGATGACTCTTAGAAGGAAGAACTTGAACCTAAGTAACATGTTACTAAGTAACCTAAGTTACTTAGTAACTTAAGTGACCTAAGTAACATACAGTTACAGCATTAGCCAAGAGGCATAGAAGTCTTTGGAGTATTTTAAAAATTCTAGTTTAAATATTACATCATGTTCATCAATAGCTTAAGTACAAGCCTCCTCTTTCTGTTAACCTCCAAATAAAATCTAAACAATTGAGTAACAGCAAAAAAAAAAAGGCATTTGGTGAGAATTTTCAATACCACTTAGGTCTCCATCCATCTTGTTTTCCTACTTCCTCATCCCTTATGGGCAGGTAAACACTCATAGAAGTTTTTCTCTTTTTGGATATCTTTTCCACATGCACAGAAACAGACTTTCAGATAGCCACAGATACACTTGAAGATAAATATTTAATCTTATCACCTCCATTTTGTACACAGAAAGAAGCATACTTATATTGTACATGCATATGTTCATGATTACATACTAATTTATGCTGTTCTTCCCCTTGCTTTTTTACTTGTCAATATTTCCTGGAGAACTTTCCGTATCAGCTCAGAATGTTCTGGGCTGTGCAGTATTCTATTGTATGGAAGGTCCCACAGTTGTTGCTATTGTTTTAAAGAAGTCCTTTATTGATGGACCACTGAATTATTTCCAATCTTGGGCTTTTTTTGAAAAAGCAGCATAATGAATAAATTTATAAAAGTTGTTTCATATACATATGCCTGGAGGACAAATTCCCAGAGAAGGGGCTGTGCCCCCAAAGAGTAACTGTATTTATCAGTATAATTTTGATAGGTTTTGCTAAATTGCTGTTGCCACAGAGGTTGTGCCATTTTGCAGGGACAGCCTCTGGCCTCTAATGCGCTCTGACGCAGGACTCAGTTAAATGGGGTTGTCTGGTTGCATTAATGCTCCCTGGAGGTAAGCTGCCCTGAAAGCACGTTGTCCGAAAACAGAGACTTGCCATCCTTTTTTAGAACATGTGCCTTCAGGGCGGCATGCCTTCTGCTTGTCTTCTTAGATTTGCCTGCGTATCCAGAGCTATTCCAGGTGAGACAGAAGTGCTTAATGGAGTGGCCATTCAGGGACACAGCTATATTAATTAATTCCCTTCTACGAGTAGAAAAGACTTCAATTATTCCTCAGGGAGCTTGCTCTCACACTTCCCTTGTTGAAATCATTGCACTTTGGAGCTGGGAGTGCAGGAATTATCTAAAATCCAATCCTACCTTCCACCTCTCCTATTTTACAGATGAGGAAAAGACGGTTACAGAGGTCACACGAAGGGCCCATGATCATGTCATCATGTCCTTAGCGAGGTCATGGTTGGGATGAGAACCACGTCTCCTACCACACAGCAAGGCTCCTAGAAAGTTAGTCTCATCAACTTAGCTACCACAATGGATCTGTTAGTGTCCTGTCACTCATCTACCTGACCGGTGCAACCATCTCCTGGCTACTGCTAAGGGCTCATAGGAGTCTGGCCCCTTCGTCAAGCTGGGATGACTCTGGTATAAGTTGTGCCTCAGTGTTCCCCTCAAGGTCAGGTTGACCCCAGCAGCTGACCAGCTGGGACCACCTCTTTGCTCAGCTACTACACCTGCCCTATCCCCTACACCTGGCCTATTGCTTGTCAAACAGTTATTGAATATGTCCAGGTAATGTCAAGAGGAAACCACTGAGTCCTCTCCCTAGTTTTTAACTGTATTGCTGAATTATCAGTCTTATACCCCCCTTATGGTCTAAATTCTACCAGATCTTCCTTTTACCTGGCTATCATGTTTTGGGAGTTTGATCAAGGTTAATCTCAATTCATAAAATAATGCATTGTGTTTAAAAGGGCCTCTCAGACCTCTTTGGCTGCTTGAGTCTGACCTGTTTTCATCCATAGCTCTTACTCACAGCCTTCTATTCTGTTGGCCCAAATGCTTTAAATAAGCCCCAGTGTTATTTTTATGAATGCATTGGTAGTGAACGGGTTTCTGGAGCACGGAGGCAACTGTCATCAGCTCTATGACAGGAATGTGACACAGTGCATCGACTGGCCTGGAAACCCAGGTGAATGGGGTGTTGGATTGGAGGGTGTCATTTTCCAGTGACACTCAAAATAAACCTCCTGATTCCAATGTGACTCTTTCATAAATAAATTTATTCTGGCATCTTGAACACACACACACGAAACAACTAATGAAAGGCAAAGTCTCCCAGTTTTGTTGAGAAAGATGCTATACAGCCTCTGGAGGCTCTTTCTTTTCCAGTGCTAGGTGTGTTCTACATAAAAGGCATTGATTTCGGAACGTCAATTATATACGGAGAAAACTGTTACATAGGCTTATTCGAGAAATATCTGATGTGGTGTTTATAACCAGTTGCACTGTAGCTGCATCTTCAGTGAGGTGTATTTTGAGAAAGCTCAAGCCACTGATGACCAAGTACCACCCTGCATGTCTGTGGGCACTTCTTACAACTTTTCATTGTGTTGCTGCTCCATCCAGTCAGCCCTTTGTCACCTATGAGTCTGAATTGTGAGGCTAGCTTTGTGAGCGCAATGAGACATAGATGACTTTCCACAGTATTAAACCAGGCTTCAGGAGGCACGAAGCAGGGTACCTTCACGGAACAAACTGATGAAGAGAGACAGTACGAATATAGGCACAGGTTTTATGTAAGTGCCACCTGTGACTCACAAGCAGGGAGCTAAGACGGTCTGCGAGGAGGTGATTAATGCTGGAGAAGGTGCGAAAATCCACAGCAAAACCACTCTCTCACACTCACATTCAGGTGGCCACATTTTTTTGTTCTATATAGAATAATTTGATGGAAATTGACGGGGAAGGGTCTAGAATCCTGTTGAAGTGACACATTTAGAACCTCAAGATGGGATTCATGGCTTTGCGGGAAACTGGGTTGGGGCTCCAGGTTTGTTTTGGTCTCTATCCCTCATTCTCCAGTCAAGCCAGAGCCACAGGGAGAACAAAAGCAATTGCATTCAGCTTTATTTCCCTCTGTGGACGTCCGGGCAAGCCCGGATTCTGGTGTTATTTATAGGAAAAGCAGTTAGTTGGTGTGTATATGAGTTTTCCTTTAGGATCGGAGCTCCTACAACCACCGTGGAGTGTAGGAGGGCAGAGTGCGGTGAGCAGCTACCTGGCACAAATATAGTGAACACTCATGGTGCCACACTGAAGTAGGGCATGGGGCACAACTGCTGCAAGAACTGTCAAGACAACTGTAGGACCCCCCCTCCCCCCCATACACACACAGGGTTTATGGCTAAAACCGGCAGAGACCAGCTTCATCCATCGTGGCGACTAATTTCATCTAATGCAGGGGTGTCAAACTCATTTTCACCAGGGGTCACATCAGCCTCGTGGTTGCCTTCGAAGGGCCGAAATAATTTTAGGACTGTGTAACTGTAACTACTCCTTAACTGTTAAGGAGTTGAAATTACATTCAGCCCTTTGAAGGTAACTGCCAGGCAGATGTGGCCCCTGTGAAAGAGTTTGACAGCCCTGGATTCTAATGGTAACTCCTAGCCTCAGTACATGCTTACTGCAATGCGTTAGCATGCTAAATGACATGCTCCAGCCCACCACGATCAGAAAGTCCACACAGAGACACAGAATGGCAGGTGGAGCTCCTCTGAGAAATCCCCACCCCTTTCCTAAGAAGACCCTGAATGAATATTCCTCCCCCTCATTGAATACCCTCACCTCCAATTCCATGAACCTTAATAAAGGCAGCAAGCTGTGCAAAAGGGCGGCTGCTTTGTGTGTAGAGTAGCCCATTCTCTGTCTCACTGCTTCGTTAGTCAATCCACGTTCACTTTAAACTCTGAGCTGGCTGGTGTTTGAATTCTTTCCTACTGGAAGCCAAGAACCCACAGTGGGTCATGAACCCTTGGGTCCCTGACTGCCAGAACATCTGCATCCATATGAATAGAAACAAAGTGGATTCATTTGCTAGAAGATGGTACTGAAGCTGCATCATTGTGATTTGAAAGTGGAATACTCAAGTTTTACTGGGAAGCTGTGAATGAAGTTCTGAAATTTCTTGGATCTTCAGCAGAAGACTGTTGGAAAATGGAAACATAACTACATATTATCAGCAGGAAGAAGGGAGACTGGCCCTTGAGAAATGTTCTCAGTGTTTACAGTTCTCTGCTAAAGCATGTTTTCATTTAAAGCAATAGGCAATTTAAAAAAAGTATAGGAAGTGGTATGTAATTTAGTTACACTCAGGAATTTATTTTACAGCCAGTCCCGTTTCTCTTTCATGAAAGTATATACAATTAGAGGTCTGCTTGCTGTGGAAGTACTTGTATAATTGAGTAAACAGGGAGGAAAAATACAGGGGATGCCAGACTAACCTTTTCCCAGTCTTATTAAATTGCAGGTTCTTTACATAAACTGCTTTAAATAGTGTTTTACAGATCTAGTTCTCCAGGAGGAGTGGTACTTTTCTTCTTTTATCTGTAAATTGAATAGATATATAAAAAAGTATGGGAATCGAAATGTTAAAGAAAAAAGTTTGTCCTGAGGTCGTCCTATGATTCCTGTTTTCACCTCATTGCTAAAGGCGGGCGTCAGAAACACTCTGGTCTCGTCTTCAAACGCAGCTCCAGTGTCTTGCGGGCTTTGCCAGGCTGGCAGTGTGAAGGGACAGACGGCGTTCCAGTTCCGATTTCGTTTTGTTTAAAGTTAGTGTTGGCCATAAAGTCACATCTGACTAGGATCTTACCAAGGAGAGTTATTTGGCTTTTACCTCTTTGTTTTTTGATTCCTTGGAAAACAGAGATAAAATGGCAAAGCTTAGCTTCAACCATTGGGATCTGCAGAGTACACTGGCCTGTTTCTAGCCGTTTTATAAGGTGCTATGAGAATACAGATATCTTACGAAATATTCTGGCAAAATGGAAAATCAGGTTAATTAAGAGAGGAAAATACACTGTCAGTGTTTTCACATTTTCTTCAGGCAGAAAAATATCACTCAGGGGAGACGTCCTTTGTCCCAGTCTTTCTTTAAAAAAGAAGACCAGGGGGAGTTGATCTCAAGTGGGCAGGTGGAGGGCTCCTGGGACTCCTTGTAACTTCTCCATTCCTCTTCCTTCTGAGTTCTTTGCTCATCATAGGTGTCCCTCAGTCCTTTCTCTGCAGTCTGAGGTACTTTTTTTTTCCATCAATAAATTTACTTGTTTAAAAAAATACAAATGTTGGCATCACCCAGAAAAATCTAATGGGTTTATTTATAATTGTTATAAAGTTGAACTGTGGAAACTTGTTCACTAAAACATTTTGACTTGCATTAATGCTTTATGTCTCTGCATTTACATTAAAAAATTCACACACAAATGAAAATTTAAAAACTGCCAGTGCTGATTTCTGTCCTATATTTTCCACTTGTAATTGTATACTTAGTTATGTTTGACTACATGGGAAAAAAATCTAATTTTCAGAACTAACCAATAACAGGATGAAGATAATTTTTTTAAAAATAATTTTTAAAAAAGATTTTATTTATTTATTTTGGAGAGAGGGGAAGGGAGGGAGGAAGAGGGAGAGAAACATCAATGTGTGGTTGCCTCTCATGCACCCACAACTGGAGACCTGGCCCACAACCCAAGCATGTGCCCTGACTGGGAATTGAACCAGTGACCCTTTGGTTCATAGGCTGGCACTCAATCTACTGAGCTACAGCAGCCAGGGCAGAGATAATTTTTTAAAACAAAAGGAAATGTTGTTCATCACAGTGGATTCTTAAGCATGTTCTCCACATATGTGGCATACTAGCTGGATTTTTTTTGCATAATTGTTACATGTTTGGCAGGGACAGCACACAGGTTAGTGTCTTCAAAAAGGTCAACCAGCTAGGCCTCACTTGTCCCCTGCAAAGCCCTCTGAAAGTACAGATCTGGTTTGAAACCCAAAGCATTGTCTCACGCTAGATGCTTGAAGAGAAGTTTGCCAAATCAGAAGTTTAGTGGACTACTGATAACACTTAAATGCAGTGCTGTGGGAGCAGACCTGTAATGATGAGGCTTCTTCACCCCTCCAGTAGAGGGTGCACTTTTGTGAGAGGCTTTTGCAGCCTGTTGCTTCCTCAGTGCTCTACCAGTTGATTTGCAGGCAGTCTGCTTTTATGAGCCACAGTATGAAGACCTCCTTATGTGCCCCCTTCTCCTTTGGCTGGAGCTTGGTGAGCTAGAGGCAGTGCTGGCGTTAGAGATCAACAATTCCTGAAGCACTTCTTAATGATCACTATCACAGATGCAACAGACAGCTTTCCCAGGACCATGCCTAGATTTATAGTCTAGCTCTGATCTTCCTCTATTCTCTTGCTTTCATTACTTTCCAACTTGAATGTCTGCACCCAATTCCCAGAGGTTTTAGGGGTAATGCTGAGTGAGGAGTGAGGCAGGGTCAGTTAGTGGCCGTGGGTCGTAGAGTGAAGGGGGAGCTAACGGTGACACCCAGGCTGGAACTGAGAGTTGAAGAGGCAGGTCAAAAGATGTGTTCTTCTCACTAGGAACAATCTGCAGACATGAGATGATGGGGCTTTTAACTTAGAGTCTGAAGTCTCAGAAAGGGCTCAGGATGAGAGAGATTGATGAGCAGTTACTATCTACAGTAGCAAGCTTCAGATTTTTATAAAGTTCATGCTGTTTGGCCCAACTAGTTAAGATAGACTCTACGAGATACATGAATCGATTAATTTTCTCAGAACTTGACCTGTTTTGTCTGGCCTCTGGATCCCTGCCTATTATGTTTGTCCAGCCTGGAATCCCTTTCCTTTACCCTGTTTGTTTGTGTTCTGCCTCTCCTTCTGGCCACTCTACAAGTCCTGGCAATGTTCGGTGTTCCCACAGTGCGGGCACGTGCTACAACGGGCGATGTGACAGTTTTCAGGAAGGACGCTTTGGTGCTTCTATTCTTACTTTTTCATTATAAACTTCATCTTCATTATTTTCAGTTTAATTTTTCGTGGGTTGTTTACTTAACACTACCTACTCTGTGTGGTGATACTTCTTGTGTTGACAGTCTTTGAGGACAGACCTCAAAATCTGCAAGTTTGAAGGGTCACAAATGAACTTCCTCCAGACTACTCCAGTTACAGAATTTACATCTCTAAACAGCCAGGTGCTGGGGCAATAAATGTCAGTACTGTCTCGGGGTTAGAATTTTCCCAACACAATGCAGAAGACAGCAAGATAGCTGACAGGTTGGCTTCTCGAGTGACCTACCTGCGTGTCCTCTGGGATGTATTGTACCTGAAGGCCAGCCTTTATATTTCCTCTGTTTTAAAATCTTAGTACAGAGTTACACAGGAGATAAAAGAGAAACATTTTGCTCTCTTGTGAAAAACCTTTGGCAGAGAGTATTTGGGGAACTGTTAAAAGGCACGATAACATCATATTGGAAAAGCATACACTAAACCCACTACCAAAAAACAAGCAGATGCAGGAGCCAAGGAAACCTGCCTGTTTTTTCCTACTTCTCAAAGTCTCTCCTACCGAAGGCAGGACGGAGAAAACAAGCAACTGCCAAAAGCAGAAATGAAAGCAGCTCAGAAAAGACAAGCCTGTAAGAGGAGTTAAGCGTTGAAAGCTAGAACTTTCAAAATGCAGGGCTGGACTCCCGCCGCTCAGAGACGGCAGCCCTTCCCCTGTTGGCTGGAAGCTGGAGGCGGCCTGCCTCTGGGGCACGGCTGCCGCACGGTTGTGCAGTTGTGTGGTTGTGTGGCTGTACGGTTGTGCGCTGCGCCAACAGCCTTGGTTAGGAGGCTCAGTGGGGACTGAATCCACTCACCAACCTGTGGTACCTAAGGACGTGGGGGCTTAGAGCGTTGTTTTCCCCTATTGTGCACAAAGACTCTATATGGGCTAGCGGTGGTCTGCCTCAAGGTGAAGTTTGATCAATTTTTTCCCCTTAAAATTGTGGAATAGAAACTAGAGTACAGGGTCGGGGGAGCAATGAGATTCTCACGGCTCTTGCAGATGCCACCGCATGGTGTCTGTCAGACAGCCCTCCAGCTGCTCTGAGAAAACCTGCACTCTGCTTATAGGCCCAGAGCTTCCCAACATGGCCTTGGGCTGGTCCTCTAACCGTGCTTTGACCCCATCCCAGCACTTCAGCCCCCTCCTCTCTGCCTCTTCCCTGGATTCATAATGCAGTATAGGAATTGCCATTTCTTTCCTATTTACACGGTGACTCTCTTTCGAGGACTGGCTGAGGTCTGAAGAGAAAGGGCAGGCTATCAATGCCAGGTGTGCTTACTGTTATGAAGCTGCTCTTGCCTGGGAGAGGGCAGAACAGATAGTCTACACACACCTTAGGAGCTATCGCCTTCCCTGGAAGTTGTAAGACCTGAAAACTTAAAGGACAGTGGTGATGTTCTAAAGGCTGCAATCAGTCCTTCATCAATGCCTCGTCATGTCTTTTCTGCATGTGTACTAAAATAAAAGAATTGAAAACTGTGAAGAAAAATAAATATGAAAGAGATTATGGTACGGATTTGACACGTCATAGAAAAAATGGGTACGAAATTACCATATGGAACTGGTTAAGGATACAAACTTCCATTTATAGGATAACTAAGTCTCGGGGACGTCGAGGATGGTGACCAGTTAACCGCACAGTTGTTTGAAAGCTGCTAAGGCAGCAGGTGTTCAAAGCTCTCATCACAAGAAAGAGATTGAAACTATGTGATAGTGGATGTTAACTAGATTTAGCATGCTGATAATTTCACAATATGTCCAAGTATCAACTCACGTACACCTGAAACTAATATAATTTTATGCCAATTATACCTCAATGAAAAAAAGAAATGATCATATGAAACTAGATGGTTCATCCATCAGTATTTTGTGCCGGAAACACCATTTACCATTGAACATCAGCATCACAAAAGCACACACATATCATCAGCCTTGGCCTTCCCAAAGCATTGTCCCTGCTCTGATTCCACTCACTGCCTAGCCCTGCACACGCAGATCCACAGGTGGACGGACGGACACCCATCGCTGTCCACGTGGTCAAGAAACCCTGTGAAGGAGGACAAAAAGCCTTCTCTTTACAAGAAAACTGAGGCCCGAGGGGTGACACAATTGTTCAATGTCACACCTCGGGCACATGAGAGAGCTGGCACCTGGAATCAGGGGCTCAGACTACAGAGACTGTGACCTTTCCCGTCCATGTGTGAACGGAGGAGAGTCGATGTCACTTCCTCCGCCGGAGTGTGTCGGCGCATATTCCGGGACAGTCACTCTGTGTTACTTGTCCAAACAAGTCCCCCTTGACATTAATCTGGCACCACAGGCCCACTGTAGGTTCTTTCGACCTCAACGTGTTTCAATTGTGCAGTATTTTACACGGTGGAGAGTATTTCCGTTTCTCATGTCTGCAACACAATGAGGGATTCTAGAAAAGGCACTGGATCCCTAGGAACTTGGGTTTGAGTCCAAAATGCTATGTGTTCTTGGTGAGTCCACGAGGCCTTCATGCAACACTCAGGGCCTGCTCTGCCACGCACAGGCCTGGGGGAGCTCATGAGCTTCGTGTCTAATTGGGGAGACTGACATCACTTAAAAATCAGGTAAGTAAATTTATATTAAATATGAGTGCATACAAAATAAAGGGTTCTAGGAAAATTAAAATAGGAGCTCTGACGTGCACAGGGGCTGGGGAGCAGGGCTAAGTTGGCCAAGCGTGGAATGGAGGGGAGAGTGGGTGAAGAAAGACAAGCCTGTCCCAGGAAGAGCCCTCGGCTGATGCAAAAGCCCAAAGCAGGAGTCGCTCACATCCTAGAGAAGCCAAGGGCAGGTCGGGGATCTAGGAGGATGCTACACTGAGACATCCTGCAGGGCTCTGAGCCTGCTGGGGGCTCAGGTTTTATCCCAGGAACAAAGGGCAGAAAGGCATTGAGGACTGGAGGTGGAAAAATGACATGTGCAGGTCCATGTTTTCATAAATATCACTCTGGACTCTGTGGAACCTGGGTTGGATGGTTCCTTTTGTCTAAAGTGGGGAGAACAATGGGCACCCCAGAGGCTGGTGGCTAAAAGGAAATGAGACGATGGAAAGTATTGTGAAAACAGTAAATTGTACAAAGGTATTATTACTAACCTTTCTTTGTTAGTATATCAAAATAAGAGTCATTCTCTCTGTCTGCAGGAAAATCACAGCTCTGATGTTCTGAGTTTGTGGTGAAATGCAGTGCTAGAACCCCCTCCTATTCTCACCCACTCTTCCAATAAGGGTTCCGCTCTAACACCTTAGCAAACGGAAATCTACCCAAGCGGGCTTTGGTGGGACTGGATGTGAGTGAATGTTACCATGGAACATCCTGGGGAGAAATCTGAGGCTCATCTGTTCCTGAACATGGAGACAACAGGCCTAGCACTTAGCTTGCTGTGGAGTGGGTGGACAGGCCATGCTGCCTGAAGTGCAAAGCAGAGAAATGCAAAGTCTTAGAAAAAGCCTTGGGGAAAATAACTCCCCAAACATGACTTTCTTTCATTTTTAAAGAATGTCAAGCTCAAGAGCAACTATAGTACATTTGTTTCTTCATTTTTTTTTCACTTAATCGAGCAGTTGCCGTGGCAACTCAAGAACGGAATACTCATCGCCTTCAATGAACCGCAGGTACACATTTTTCATCTACTTTAAGTTGCAGTGAGCATTTTGAAAAGGTAATCTTGAGCTGTTTTTTCTTTTTTCCTGGCCTGACATCAGTATTCTCTTCATTTTCATGAATGAGAAAAATATGTCCTGGGGACAGAGGGTCTGCAAATCCCCTCAGGACTCAGACCTGCCAGCCAGTCAACAACACGGAAACACCACAGTGCGCAGAGGAGAGCAGGGCGGCAAAGGGAAGGGGCCGCGCTCTTGTTCCAGCGCGCACCGCAATGTCGGCACACCCTTCGTGGTAAAGAGCTCCCAAAGTCCATCTTCGGAATTTAATCCTGGAGTTAGGATGAAGGCCCTGCCGACCCACTGACCCCTGACCTCCTACTCTCTCCCCTCATCGATCCCTCTGCCTCAGCCCCAGCCCCTATCATCTGTTCTTGCCTGAATTATGAAAATACCCTCCTAACTGGCCTCCCTGAAACCAGTCTCTTCAGTTGGTCCATTCTCCACATGGGTGACAACAGTATATTTCTAAAACACAGATCTCATGCTGTCTCCCTGCTCCAAGGCTGACAAGAAATTTCCACCAGTGCACACGTAAAGCCCTTCCTGACCTGGGCCAGCCCATGCCTCCAGGAGCATCTGTGTCCTTATTGGCTCCCACAAGTCCTGCTGGCTGTCCCTGTATGTGCACTGCATTTCCAACTGTATATCCAGCCTATTATCTTTCCCTGGAGTGACCTGTTCAGCTACCAGTAACTCTTCTTATTAAAAGCCCCGTGTTAAGACTAAACTTGAAAGTTACTCTTCTTCCTCCCATTGGAGTTGATCTCCCTCTCCAGTGTGCTCAAAGAGCATGTTCTGTCTGACAGCGCATTCCACATCACATTCCGTCCTGTGCGAGGGTTGTGTGTTTTATTCATCTTTTCACACTCCACGGGGCCTTGAACATAGGAGATAGAGCACGTGGCTCCCCCTGCATCCCACAGCACTTCTATAATTTCTCAGCAGAGTGGGACTGAAGTCTCTGCGCAGCACACACCCTACCCCTAAGACGTAACCCTGGCCACGGCTGATTGGATCAGGAGTGCACCTGAACCGTGCTTGGACAATTAACACCCTTCCCTAGGAATCTGCACTGAGAGAGATCGGACTCCCTGTTAGCCAGGCCAGTTGGTAGATACTTCTAGCACCGTATGAATGGGACTAGCAGAAGAAATGTGTCTGCAAAGAGAGGAACAGAAGGTAATGCACAGAGGGGCGCAGACATGCCACAGAAGGAAATTCTTAATGGTCTTTTAGCACCTAGCTCAGCATTGTTTCTAATGCTTAGGCTCATTGTTCCTTGGATTCATGAGGCATCCCTCAACATTGACAATAAATATATCTTTTGGTGAGAGCTATCTGAAACAGGGTTTGTGACTCGCAACCAAAGGAGTCTTAACTAAGACACAGACCTAGTAAGGGTATGTTTTTGTAACATGCTTGTCTTTTCTAGAAAACCGAGATCTGTAAGGCAAAGACTACCTGACTCTTCAGTACGTTTTATAACTCCAGAATCTGGCATAGTGCCCGATATTTAGTAGATGCCCAATGTATAGTTGTTGAATCGATATATTGACATCTTCCTGACCCAAACGGGATGATGCACAAAAACCATAAAGTACTAAATCGATGTGAGCCCACTTATTATTATTAGACTAACTCTGCCCCTTACTCACTCCTCCTGGAGAAGGGGAGTGTTTGGGAGACGTCTCAATTGCTCAGAAGTCAGGCAGGGAGAGGGGTGCTGGTTGTCGGCTCCACCCCAAACATTACGAGAGAAGGTCTCCCTCTAATATTCTCTTACAACTTATTTGAAATACTTCATCAAGTCACACCCAACTAATCCACGTTTATGACAATCCCATTAGGATCGGGATTGTGTTGCATGCCATTAAGGAAAGGAGTTGGAGCTAACTTGTAAATAAGCCATCAGGGACACAATTAAACTAGACAAGAGAAGAAATTTTAAGATGACTTTAAGCACTGCAAAGGTTCTACTTTGCACAGAATCAATACAAATTACTTTTCTCCATGAAAGCAGGGTTCCAGTTATCAATAATGTTCTTAGCCTATCTCCAGAGCATTTTCAACAAAGCCAGTTTTATTATTTTAAAGCAGGAAGAATAATGCCACAAATGGAACATCAGAAGATTAATGGAGATGTTCTGGGAACTGGCTGTTAGTACTTAAGAAAGCCTGTGTGTTTGGAAATGACAAGAACTCTTGGATGTTTTAGATAATATTGTATCTAGAGAAAGGAAGAAGGTATGGAAGCACCAGCACACAGTCTGGCGGAAAGAAACTTGGTAACTGCCTGTGAAATAAAGGACTGATTGTGCCCTAACTTGTTTCCAAGGAAGAGCACAGGAGGGGTTCTGCTGCATGTCCTGGGGGTTCACCTGGCCTGGCCACATGCATGACTGACATTTTGGAGGCCTAGCTCATTGATCAATGAACTTCCAATACTTTAGCAGTTAAGGTTTGCTCTATATCCTGAGTGATGTGGGACTAAATCGATCTCAGTTTGACAGCTGTTATTTCAAATAATTTAGGAAAACAGTCTTATTTAAAAATCTTCCTCTTTAGAATACTTTTGTCCCATCTCAGTAATCCTTGCTTTTTATTGAAGTACATCTGATTAGAAAGAAATGGAAATATTGCAATATTACACTTTATACCCTTTGGCTCAGTAATCCCAGTATTAAGAATCTCTCCTAGGATAATAATAAGAGATTTGGGCAAAGTTTATGTGCAGTGCTATTCCAGAGCAGCATTACAGGTGATGCCTGAACAGCATGGGGGTTAGGTACAGACCCCCTGCACAGTTGAAAATCCATGTATAGATTTTGACTCCCCCAAAGTTAACTACAAATAGACTACTACTGAGTAGGGACTCCCAATAACACAGACAATTAATATATTTTATATGTTAGCCATCCTATATACTGTATTCTTGCAACAAAGTAAGCTAGAGAAAGGAAAATGGTATTTAAAAAATCATAAGGAAGAGATACTATATTTACTGTACTTATTGAAAAACACCCATGTATGGACATGCACAGTTAAACCTGTGTTGTTCAAGTGTCAACCATATTCATAGCAGTGAAAAGATAAAAAGAAAAATAAGTGCCCTGAAGTGGGGGAATGATGAAAATAAACAGTGTACTTACAGAATTATATTTTATACTGTCATTAAAATGTGTTGACTTCCAGTCAAGATGGAGGCATAGGTAAATATGCCTTGCCTCCGTGCACAACTATAGCAAAAAATACAACTAGACTACAAAACAAATAGCAACCTGAATTGTCAGAAAATCAAGCTGTGTGGAAGTCTGACAACCAAGGGTTTAAAGAAGCTACATTCCTCCAGACGGTAAGAGGGGCAGAGATGTGGAGAAGCTCAGAGAGGTGGAGAGGTGTGGAGACACAGAGTGGCGTGGAGATGGGAATGGGCTGTCTCATATCCATGTGTGGTGGATAAAAAACAAGACGGATACCTTGGGAGCGAGGGATCCTAACCCCAATCCAGACCACCCAGCCCAGGATTCCAGCAGCAGGAAGATGAGTCTCCATACCTTCTGGCTGTAAAACCCTGTGGGGGTTAGGGCAGTGGGAGAAACTGCAGAATTCTCAAGAGATTTTTCTTAAAGGGCCCACAATGGGCTTAAGACTCATGCAGACCTACCTCTTCTGGGATTCAGCACCAGGGCAACAGCTAGAAGGGCACCAGTGGCATATGGGGAGAAAGGAAAGTGTGAGTGCTAGGAGACAGCTTCCTCCTGGCAAAACTCCGGAGGCCAGGCAGTGGCATTGTCCCCTGTGAGCCCTCCCTCACACAGAGCAACAGAGCAGGGACATGGGTTGCCCCATCCTAGCAATTTTCTAAGGATTCACCCCATACAGCCTAACAGGTGCACTTTTCTACAATAGGACACACTACAAAGACAGGGAGTCAATGCAGCCCTACCTAATACAAAGAAACAAACACAGGGAGGCTGCCAAAATGAGGAGATGAAGAAACATTAACCAAATGAGAGAAAAGAACTCCAGAAAAAGAACTAAATGAAATGAAGATAAGCAACCTATCAGATGCACAGTTCAAAACATGCATCTGTGCTTGTTATGAGGATGTCCCAGGAACTCACTGGGTATTCCAACAGCATAGAAAAGACCCAGGCCTAAATGAGGGTTGCATTAAGTGAAATAAAGAAAAGTCTACAGGAAGCCAATACTGGAGGGGATAAAGCTGAGAATCAAATCAATGATTTGGAACACAAGGAAGGAAAAAGCATTTAATCAAAAGAAAAGGAAGAAAAAAGAATTAAAAAAAAAGGATAGGCTTAGGAACTTCTGGGACATCTTAAAACGTACTAACATCTGAATCATAGGGGTGCCATAAGGAGAAGAGGAAGAGCAAGAAATTGAAAACTTATTTGAAAAAATAATGAAATAAAACTTCCCTAGTTTGGCAAAGGAAATAGACATACAGGACAGAGAATCCCAAACAAGATGGACCCAAAGAGGACCACACCAAGATATATCATAATTAAG